>VMOF01000220.1:58198773-58298458 GCA_011764245.1 Trialeurodes vaporariorum
GTTACCAAGTCCGCAGTCCAAAACGCGGAACTAAAAAGAAAGCAACTTTTCAAGTCGAGAATTACCAAATGTATTTTAATTGCAATTTTGCAGAAGAAGTGAATATTTTGGAACAGAATGTGAATATTACGTCCTCACTTTTGCGCACGTACGCAGGTGATCGGTGAGCACTTACGGGAGGTATAAACTACACGCAATCATACTTACGTGCGCACCAGCCAACGTCTTTCGGAGGACCGTCAAGCCGTAACATTATTTGGTCCCAGGGAGAGGAATGATCTTTCTACCAGAAATATACATTTTCAACAGTTGGTTGTTTGATTCTTTGAACATTGCGAGCGAGTGGGCTGCTTAAATTCATGGATTTTAAACACGTAACTATAACTTCATGGATGGACTTGGAAGGTATTTAAAGAGTTTAAAGGTTTTCGTGCGGTTAAAATCCATGGTCATTCATACTTTACGTTGTGGTAGCTTAAGTTTGCAAAAGGTCCTTTTTAAAGCTAAACAAACCTTGAAAAGAATTTGGCTACAATTAGACATAACTCCACAAGGAGAAATCAACCTTGTCTACCGCAATACCTTCTTTATATTATCAAGTTAACACACACATTCACAAATGCTGTTCGGGACATGAAAACTGAGGATGAGGTGAGGATTCAAAAACTTTTAGGATGTGAAACTGATAAAGCTAACAAGCGAACGTGTCAAGTATACAAATACATACTTAATCATCATTAATTATTATATTTCGTTGCAAGAATTTTACATAAAGAGCTGCGACGATGTTTTGTTTTTTTTTTTTGTTTGTTTGTTTTTTTTGGGGGCTACCGCGCGTGTGTCAGCCCTGGTTGATCAGCTGCCTAGCGCTTGATGTATGTGTGTGTGATTGTCTTACTGTTTTTGATAGAATAAAAAAATATTGATCTGTAATCATCGCCGTTATGTTTTCTTTCCATAATTAATTAATAAAAAAGGATCCGCCTTAACGTGAATACGTCACGTATACAAATACATACTTAATCATTAATCATTTATCATTATTTCGATGGGAAGATTCATAAAAACTGTGTATAAACTATGAATGAGGCTCTTGCAAACTTTTGCATTTTAAGGGATTGAAGAAATGATTCTTGCATAAAAACGTGTGAAAATGACGATAAGTATACTAACACGACTCATACGAGTAAATCACGAAATTCACTCCCAAAATCGGGCTTAATGGCATAGAGACGCAGGTATCACAGGAGATTCATATCTAAATTGTGACACATCTCTAAATTGAGACACATCTCTGTGTTTCCGTAGAGACAGCGACATACTAGACAGGAATCTCCCATGATACCGATACCTGCGCGTTGAGCCGCCATTAGAAATTTGCAGTTACATCAGTTGGGTGAGTATATTACTGAATTTTAGACTTTTTTAAAGGGATTTTCGTGATTTCCGCTGGTGTCCATATCAGATTGGACTATTCATTTGCCCCAGTAGCGTAACTAGAAATTATTCTATCTCTCTTTTTACTCATTTGAATGTACAGGTAGAAAAAGGATAGGAAGAGGGGATTGATCCCCCTATCCTATCCTTTTCTAAATTTACACATATTTTAATAGACAAAGTGAGAGAAAGGTAATTTCTAGTTACGCCACTGATTTGCCCCCAGCAAAAGTTTGCAAGAGCCCCATTGCGGTTTTTGACGACTTACATTATCATTGAGGTTTCCCGCTCTCGATTTGAGCGAGCACCAAAAGCTGTGTAAAAACCAAACACAACCTCATAGTCGAGGAAAGTAGAAACATATCTTTACGATGTGTTTTATTTACCTAGTTGGTGAAAATGCATTGTTTTCAGTCGCACTGAAGAAAAAAAGACAGAGAGGCTATGAGCTACCAAGCTACCCATTGCATCATCCAAATTTAATAGCCGTTAAAACTTTACGATTCTCAGCGACAAAGTGAAAAGGCGGGTGTTTTACAGGTGCTGCTCTCTCAAATGCTTCCGGGCGTTGCGTTGGGCAACGGGCAATCTCAATTTGCAGGCATAAAAACCGACCCACACTCACTCACACTCGCTTAACGACCCTGCCGATAAGAAACATGAAAGATCAATCTCTAGGATGCGCCGCGCAGTTGCCAGATTGCAATAACTCCAAGTTCACGAGGAAGGCAGTGGCGTGGCGTGCAATTTGGCAACGCTGTACTTTCTCTTTTTAAACCCATTGAAAATATCGAACTATTGAGTGTTCAGTGAACACCCTCGAATTCGACCTTTTTCATGGGTTTAAATCAGGGCTGCCGCTTTGCGTATAATCAATGCTATTTTTCAATTCACCGATGATTCCACCGGTTGAGAAAAGATTACACAGTTCAGTTCAGTGTATGACTGTAATGCACGAAAATACTCTGATCTGTAATCTTTTCTCAATCGATGGAAACTCCGTTGATCAATTAAAATATCCGCAAGTTTTTTAAAGTCATCGACGACTCCACCAGTTGAGTTAAGATTACAGATGCTAGTATTTTTGTTTATTACAGTCATGCTCTGAACTGAACTGTGTAATCTTTTCTCAACCGGTGGAATCATCGGTGAATTGAAAAATAGCATTGATTATACGCAAAACGGCAGCCCTGGTTTAAATAGACAAAATCCAAATTGCACACTACGCAACTGGAGGAAGGACAATTCAAAACTACATTCCAGTAGTTGCTTTCTTTTCTCTCTAATTGTTTTATCCTTCTTTTTACTTTCTCACTCTAATGAAACTAGAAAAATTGAGAAAGTATTGCGATGGCGCAGAGATTTTCAAGGTATTTTGTTATGATGTATTTTTTTTTTTTTTTGTAGGTGTTTTGTTGTTTTTACTTTCTCACTATACTAACGAAGTTAGAAATAGAGAAAGTATTGCAATTTTTCTTTATTTTACCCATTTTAACCCATTTTACCATTGATTTTATAGGAATCCATTTTTCCCCATACCTAATCTAAATGATAATATTTAAAAAAAAAACAAAGAAAAACCTCTGGAAAATCTACAAAGCAACATGTGTGCAACATTTGAATGCATTTGGATCAATGGTTCAAAAGTTAGATTGGTAAACGGACTGACTTCGACAACTGGCGACCGCGACGCCACAGAATTTTTTTGCATAAATCTCTCTAAGTCAGATAGGGTTGAGAAATATGGAAATATGAAAGAAGGATGCTCTTTTGGATGGTATTAAACATGATGAGAGGCCATTACTTTGTAAAAATCATGATTGACATAGTCGCAACAAAATACCTTAAAAATCTCTGCGCCATCGCAATACTTTCTCAATTCGTCTAATTTCATTAGAGTGAGAAAGTAAAAATGTCTGCCTAGGCGGGTTGCTAACTTTTTGTTGCAGTTTTCATTAAAGTTAATTGAGTCATACTTAAATTCCATATTTCAATTATTATTTTTGTTTTATATTTGCTTAGTTTATTCAAAGCTTTTTGCTCATAAAACGCACCTTAAATTGCCCCTTGAAACGGTCTTAAAGGTTGTCCGTTCATAGAGACTGTGATCTATGCCTCCAATCGATAGGTTTCAGGTTATGGTCACACGGATTCTATGTTACTTCAGCCGTCTATGGGATACAGCTAGAGAACCCAAGTGACCAAGACCTCCATATAGCGGTTGGAGGTATCTTGTGGTTTGTTGTACACAATCAACGTAAACATAAACGTTGTTGTTGTTCCTCACTATTGCTTCAAAACTTAAATGAATAATCTTTTTTAGGTAATCTATGGTAAGACTGGAGACAAACAAAGCGACACCATCATGAGAAAGAATGAAAGTAGCGCACTTTTTAATTCCAATTTTGTACCTTGTTTGAAACTTATTTTTTCAACTAACACTTTATTGTTATCAAAATAGTGGCCGTTAAATAGAGTTTAATCCATCTTTGATATCGATTTTTATAAAGGAAAAAAATTTGATTGAGAGGTTATGTTCGTTTTTTTGTATCCAGTTGAACGTTATACCATTACCGTGTATAATCGTCTTAGTAATACGCGCAGTAAAACCGAAAAATATCATTCCTCTCCAAAAATGGTACAAGCGGGAAATTTTATATCTGTGTAAAAGCGATTGAAATTCTCAAATCCAACCTTGATATATGCCAAAAAATAAACAGGAATTAAAACTACAAAATTTCAAACAGCTATGCGCAATGTTGTGAAAAACATCAAAAACCGACTCTATAACCGGCTTGAAAATCAGTATAAAAGGGTAATACTTTCGACGAAATATCGGTCCGCCGGACGGATAGAGGAATTCGATTGGCTACAAAATAGCTGCGAAACGCAGTGGTGCCAAATCGTTCTAAAACAACAGCTTAAAATAGAGAATTCGTATGAATTTCAATGCTCGAAAATGCTGAGTACATTGCACAACAGCGAAAAACAAAAACCATACCGAAACCAATATGCACTCCCATTAGGGTCGTGCATAAAAGTCGATGGACCATTTCCTGGAAAAACTCAACTTGTTTTACTTTCTCGGTGTCAATCAATATACACATATGAAAAGAAAGCAGTAAGCACCGCCTTCTTTACTCGGAATTTATGGAATTAATATCGTTTAGACGGACCTTATTGCTGCCTGCTCACTGCGCGTCATATCACCTCCAGATTTTTTTTTAATGCTGAGCCAACTTCTCAAAGTGACTGAGTCGATATTTGAAACAATGAAGCGACAAAAGTTATACAAGTGCCAATTAAAACGGAACTAAGCCTAGAATCGTTGATAAAACCTCTTGATGCCAGCATTTTGAGGAAAGCTCATAATTAAAGACCGAAGTAGTTGCCTCCGCCATGCATGTATATTTCTAGCCTCATTTCAGGTTAGTGCAACTTACGGATACCCCATTTGACCTTATATAACTAACTAACTGACTATAACTAACTGACCTTGAAACTGAAAAGAAAATTACTTTCAAAATACGTAATTTGAAGCTATATTCGGTCATAGTCATAGTGTACGGTTCGTTTTGTTGTAAAAATATACATTAGAGTGGTCACAGAGGTCACAGGTCAGGGTAACTAACTGTCCTTGAACCTGAAAAGAAAATTACTTTCAAAATATGTAATACAAAGTTAATTGGTCATAGTCATAGTGCACGGTTCGTTTTGTTGTTGTAGAAACCTGTTCCTGACCTTGTGTGACCTCTATGACCACTCTAATGTATATTTTTACAACAAAACGAACCGTAAACTATGACTATGACCGAATACAGCCTCAAATTACGTATTTTGAAAGTAATTTTCTTTTCAGGTTCAAGGACAGATAGTTATCCTGACCAACTCTTTGCTGCAGATTTCTTTGAATGCGAGTGATATCGATTTAACGAATGGATTAGATCCAGATAGTACGTCGTTTGACAGTCACAAAGAACCAAGGACACCCGTTAATCAAGAGATAAAGCGGCATAAAGTTCAGTTAAAGGACTGTATAATACATCATCAACTTATTATATCGGTCAGTAACTGATTGGGGAGCTTGCAGCATAGTTCATTTTCTTCATTAAAATCCAGCGTTCCGGGATAAAAAGAGGAGGAGGTAAAACTTTCTGAGAGATCAGCTCACTTGTGGAATCGGAAGGAATTCAGATTTTCAGACCACTTATCGCCAGCACGATAAGTAATTTTAATATAACCTTTATTATAACGACCTTTGCTCAGTACTCTGACTTTTTAGTTGTTAAAATGAACTTTTCGAGAAAAATAGCAAGAATTAAAATGAAAGCTCATCAAATCATCCATAAATCTATGTAATTGGTTTTCAGTTTGGTTTTTCGTTCACTCATAATGTTTCCTTCTTTAAAAACAAGTCACGGAAAATCGGAGCATCCTGTCTAACGGCTTTCTGCATTCAAAATTGTGCCCCATTTCTTGGACAAACATTTTTATGGCTTAGGCCAAAAGAGCGTAAAATTTTCTACAGCACTGTGGTAAAAACAGAGCTTTAACTTGATTTTAGAGCTCGGCACAAAGTCACTCAAAATGTGCCCTTAAAAACGCTTCTGACGAATTTGGCCCCTATTTCTTACAGAGATGAAAGTGACGTTGCCAAAGTGGAATATTTAAAAATCATGTTTATATCTTCTATTGGTTTGACTCGGACCAACTTGAAAAAGGTCTCATCTGTTGATATATTGAACAAAAATAAATGTGTAAATGAAAACACTGCATGTTACTAAGCAATATTGATATTTTATAACTGTGAAAAAAATTTCTTAACCTCTCGTTTTCCGCCTCTGCGTATGTTCATTAAATATTGTTTTCTCGATCCTATATCAATATTTTCATATTTTAGTTCTTTGTTTTTCCATTGGTTATGGGCCCAGTGCCCCAGTTATTCTAATCAAGTTATGTCGTTAATTTACGATGATGCCAAAAGCAGACCTAAGAAGAACATCAAGCCATTTGAAGGGGAAAAATATAGTAATTGGAAAATGAGAGTTCGCGCTTTACTCACAGAATCTAAAGTGATCCAAGTTATTGATAGTGAGTTACCAGATACACCAGATGACGCGTGGATAGATAAAAATCTCATAGCAAAAGGTATAATTATTGAGTACCTGTGAGATTCCGCATTCCGTTGCGGGCCAACTCGGATGCTTCCAAGAAAATGTTCTGATTTTAGGACTTGGAATATTGCATACCCGAGAAATTGAAGGTATTATTTTTTTCGTTATAGGAAGAACAAAAAAGCTGGCAATACAATCCCTTTTAAAACTTTCTTTATAGAGCGACTGGATAAACTGGCTGCTTTTTAATGATTTCTATTTTTTGTAATATTGCAATACATTCAATCTTTTTTCTAGACTTTCGAAGAAAATTAAATCAGTCATGGCTCCGTTTTTGTTCATCAATGTGTTCAGCACCATTCTCTGCTTAACAAATCTGGCAATAGCAGCTGCATCCGACTCGGTAATCGCTAAAACCCAGCGGCGGCTCGTGCTATTTGGCACGAGCCGCCGCCATAAGACCTAACCTAACCTAACCTGAAAGCACTTTTTTTTTTTTGTTTTTTTTTTTTTTTGTTTTTTCGACATTTAAAATTTTAGGCAAGTTGTGGATGATAAAAAGTTTCCATTAAAATCAATAATTGGAATTTTTCAAAAGCCGTTCGAATTTTGATGACAACTTGCAAAAACATTCTGCAACCAGCTTACTGTAAAATTAACCCCTTACGCGCGGTCTGGGGGTCTCTCCCAGAATAGTATGAGGGGGTCTGGGGGTCTCCCCCAGAATTGTATAAAGAGTTTTAGGGGTCTCCCCCATAGAATATTAAAGGGGGTCTGGGGGTTTCCCCCAAAAAATATAAGGGGGTCTGGGCTCCCCCAGATTCCGTTTGATGTGAGAAAATGTTAGTGGGGTATTCCCTATTGTTTATTGTGTATTTTCTGCAAACTGTCTGAAGAGAAGGGGGCTAAAGGAAGTTCAGAGAAGGGAAAATTGAAGTTGTTTCCGAAGCCAGAATGAGGGTGGGGGGTGGGGGACTGAGACTAGGGGTCTCGATGTCTGCAACGAGATGAGTCGCACCGAGCCGCATGCCATGCCGTGGGAGCTGGTGCAAGAAGAGAAAAGGTGATTTCTCTCTCTCAAAATGAAAATTGAACAAATAATGTAGCAATCTGTAAATATATTTCATATTGTTCGAGCGTCGGCGAAACTCTTTCATCGGTTATTCATCACTTTCTGATCTCACTCTTCCATCTTCTCAATTCTCATCCCATTCGCTCCACGCTCTTCTTCGTTCCTTTACACAGCTGCCGTTTTGCGTATTATCAATGGCATTTTTCTATTCACCGATGATTTCACTGGTTGAAAAAAGATTACGCAGTTTATGACTGTAATGCATGGGAATACTGTCACCTGTATCATTTACTTCAACGGAGAAGTCGTCGATGACTAAAAAAAAAAAAAAAAAAAAAAAAAAAAAAAAAAAAAAAAAAAAACTTGCGGATATTTTAATAACTAAACGACGATTGCACCGATTGAGAAAATATAACAGATCAGAGTATTTTCGTTGCAGTACAGTGAGCTGAACTGTGTAATCTTTTCTCAACCGGTGGAATCATCGGTGAATAGAAAATGCCATTAATTATACACTGAAAACAAAAGTGCTGAATTCAACTCTTTTTTAGATAAAAATATGGACACCACTTAAAGACTATAAGTTTGACAGTTTAAATCAGTTAAATTAACACGGCGCGGAGGTAATTTAACTATTTTGAACAGTCAAACAAACAGTTTTTAAGTGGTGTCCATACTTTTAACTATAAAAAAGAGTTAAATTCAGCACTTTCTTTTCAGTGTATCGTTAATGGCATTTTTCAATTCACCGATGATTCCACCGGTTGAGAAAATATTTCACAGTTCAGTTCAGTGTATGACTGTAATGCACGAAAACACTAGCGTCTTTTATCTTTTCTCAGCCGGTAGAGTCGTCGATAACTTTGAAAACTTGCGGATATTTTAATAATTAAACGGCGATTGCACCGATTGAGAAAAGATAACAGATCAGAGTATTTTCGTGCAGTACAGTCATACACTGAAACTGAACTATGTAGTCTTTTCTCAACTGGAGGAATTTTCGGTGCATAGAAAAATGGCAGCTCTGCTCTTTTAGCATCTCCTCCTTTTTCGCTCCCTCCTGCCACTTATCCCTTCAATTTTTCAACGCTTCCCAAATCATACCAACAACTTTTCTGAGCAATCTTTTTTTTTTTTTTTTACTCAGCGCGAATCAGAATGCGTCAATGTGAGTAAAAAGAGCGAATAGCAAAGTATAAATGCCTAGATACATGTATGGATTTATATCACGATGCGTTTCGCTGTCTGAAGTTTTGTTCAAGATCAAGATCGGAAACTTCCATAAGAATGTGGTAAGAACGCTCGCTGCGATTCAACGTAACAAAATGGGTGGTTCAATGGCAATGAAAGTGCTGCTGACTTCAGACTCTGAAAATGCGAGACGTTCACTGTAAGTGGAATCACTTTCTGCGACATTTTGGTCTCTAGATTGTGTATCCTTCAAAGGGTGGACGGTACACGGACTATATGTCCACTTCGTTTACGTCTAATTTTTTTAGGTCCACAGTCTTATGTCCACTTTAAATCGTGTGTCCATAACTTACACATCTAGCCATAAGTTCTGTTTTGTGCTATTGTGCCAATAGCAGCCGAACGACTAAAAATAAGTATACAACACTTATGTGCAGCTATTACTTGCAGAAGGTGCAATCTCTACTTTTTGACGGATTTGAGTTAGTGGTGGATATTGGTACTACTTTTCGCGCTCAATCGGATGCCGGATGTTGCCATTGGTTTTTGTCAAAATGGTCAAAATTCATGTTGAATAAGCCTCAGAGGTGTGTGTGCTTTGCAAAACGGGCAATCTCCCAGCTGCGTGCGTTTCAAAAGGGTGCAATCTCCTCCACTCAGCTGTTGGTGGTTTGAAGTAAGGTTTGCTATTACACAATCACACTAACGTGAAGCAAGCATTACTAGTCTCATAATATTGATGTAAATATTCCCCCCCCCCCCATTTTTCATTAACATGTGCTGGAGATATTTTTAGACGTGTAATTGGTGCTATTCATTGTGAAAGTTCAGTGATTCATCAAAAATATGGAGGCAAAGCCTCAGCAAGTTACACCTACTAAAGCCCGTGCCACACCTAAGCGAACGCGAACGCTGGTTCGCGCTCGCGTTCGCTCTGGTGTGGCATACCTTGCGACGCGACGCTACGTATCCTGCACGGAACACCTTCCCGCTTTTGTCCATTTGTAATCCATGTAGTTTATGTTATTTTTTACCCTAAAAACGTGACCATTTTATAGTCAAAGCTATTAGAGAAACCTCTCCTCTCATTTTTTCTGATATTTATAATGTCATTGATTCATAAATAAAAAGAAGAGGAGCGTCACTTGGTTTATTGTGCTATTTATGGTTCTAAATTATTACAGAAAATACAAAAAAATAGATTTCTACAACCTAAACGATGCATGGACATTCATCGGCCAATATCTACCCATTACATCAGTGGAAGTCACCTATCAATGATGAAACACCTTGAATCCCTTGCGAAATGTCAAAACGTTCGCTCTGGTGTGGGCACTTGCATTGAAATACATGGCGCGGATTTTTTTCGTAGCGTTCGCGTTCGCTTAGGTGTGGCACCGGCACGGGCTTAAGGCTCGCAAGCGAATTCAACAACCCAACAAATGGAAGAGAAATATTTCAAAAAAAAAAAAAAAAAACAAGCAGGGAAAATTCCAACACGCAGGTGTTGGAAAAGCGTGCCACTAAAGTCTGAACAGCTTTAATGCTTTTGCTAGCAATGATAATAATTAGACAGCATTCAACATGGAGCTGATCTCGAGAAAATTGAGTCCAAAGTTGAAGAGCTAGCATTTAAACAAAAAACTTGGAATTACTTACGTTTTGATTTCATTCAACTACCGTGTTGTGTTTTTGCATTTCAACACCGGAAAAGTGGAATTTACTATGTAGGAAAGGTACTTAATTTTTAGCGTTTAAAGTGACTTGGTTCCTTTCTTCTTTTTTTTTTGGCATAATCACGAAAAACGAAACTCTAAGAGAAACCAAACGGCAGAGTTGGTTTACACTGTTGATTATTTTAAAATCCGTTAATCCGGACTTAAGTCCGTTCCCAATTCTATAAAAGGAACCAGTGGCGGCTCGTGCAATGTGGCAACAGTGGAATCCCTCCATTTAAACCTATGTAAAACAATATCGATCTTCAGGAGGTGCAATGCACCCCCAAGATATCGATACTTTTGCATAGGTTTAAATGGTAAAAAAGCATGGTTGCCAAATCGCACGAGCCGCCACTGAAAGGAACCAAGTCGGAGTTGGTTCCTTACGTGACTCGGATTAAGGTTAAACCTAATCAGCCAAAGGAACCAAGTTCTCATTTTATTTCATCATATGGACAATGACATCAATGAGGCTCACCAGCTCACTTTTACCTGGAATTTTGACGGAAAATAGTTGTTATTACAGAAGAAGCACTTGTTGCTTCGAGATTCAGTATTGCTAGCTCTATCAATCAATAACTCAATTTTATCAAAAATGTCACTCGGTTCTTTTGTGACAAGTGCTGTCCAATTGAGCTTGTTTGGTGAGAAATTATGAAAAAATAAATTTAGATCAGATGTATCTATAAGGAGATGAGTCAAAGGCGTTGTTTTTTTGTGTTTGTTTTTTGTTTTCAAAACTTTGGAGGGCTCTAGCTCAGAAGAGAAACAATTGCAGCACATACTCATGTAGGAAAATAAAGTCTTATATATATGTATGTTGACCCCAAAAATACACTCCATAAGTTTGGCACTCAAGTTTTGAAACACCCTGTTCTTGATATTTTGCCCCCCCCCCCCGCCCCCTTCACAAAAGACAACATCTTGACCATGCACATTTTTAAAATCACAGTTTGACTGTAGAGATATTTTCTCTCCCCCCCCCCCCCCCTTAACGAAAAAGGGGAGAATGGGTCACCTATCTCTGATGTTCGTCGTGCGCGTGCACAGATTGTTCGGCTTTACGACTGCAATTTTGGCTTTCTTTATACTGCGTTTTTTGGTTTTATTAGTGGATTTTATGACTATTTGATGCCGCCAATGTAATTTTCAGACAATTTTACATCAGAATCAAAACTCTATAGCACTGTAGCAAAAGTTTGCAACAAACCCATTGAAAGCTGAAAAGAGAAAATTATTTGATAAGGCTCGATCTTTTTTACCCACATAAACTATAGACAATAGATATTTCTAAATCCCTCCACCTTTTAAACGGCTTGTTCAGGGATCAAACATGAGGTTGCGTTCTTTTGAAGTCAAAAAGTGTCATATTCGGAAAAGCCGTGATTCTAAATAATAAACAGTTTTTTTATCTTTTTTTTCCGTTTTAGGTGCTGTCAGCACTTGTTGCGATTGTCACGATGTAGATACGTAATATGCATAAATGGAACACTTGCGAATTCATGAAACAATAATCCTTTAATATACAGAACTAACCATTTCAATTGCCCTTTACACATCAAGCATTCTAGGGGTATAGATTAGTAGGTGTGGAGGTTTAAGAGGTTTGTGGATTTTAATTCCCCCTCTCCCCATTTATTTTCTTGAAAAGTATCGAAAGTTTACAGTTAAAACTATGCCATTATTCACTATAACGCATTGTCATATTATTTCTTTTTTTTTTTCTGTTGCCGTCGGTCGATATCATTTTTCGTGTTGGAAAAGCAAAGTTCCATATGGACCTATAGTTTCCAAAATTTGAAGAAGCTTCCAGTGAAAAATTTTGTACACGCAACGAACTTTTTAGGATAGGTAAATAAGTTATTCCAGAGTCAATTCCATAGCCGCAGCGAGGAAGCTGTCCAGGGGTGGAAGACACGTGACAGCCCCTCTCACTTTTTAGAGCAATTAATGCGAATTTTACCCCTCTGGCTCCCTGTGTTCTGGATTTTAAACAACTATTTTTCAACAAAACGCCAAAAATGTCCTCAAAAATCCCTTGATTCCATCGACGCTCATTGAGGGGCTTTCAATTTGCCGATCCCCCAGAATTTCAAATGTTTCCGATGCAAAGACCTGTTTAGTGTGACTTCATGAAAAAAATTGGTTCCAAACAAAGGCTCCGTCTCACTCGCTCTCGTGGGTTTTCCCATACGAAACACAGTCCAAATTTTCAAATACAAGTGCTAGTAAACAACACGTTCTTTACACGTTGTGTTTATCACACCATTGGGTTCCACGTCCCTTATAAAAATTTCCGATTGTTTCAAAAAATTTTCCGATTGGATATATATTCCCGCGCTTTATTTCCCATAGAAATAATCGAAATTCCATAGAGACAATCAGAATTCGTGTAGATTCAAGCGCGCTGACTACAGCAACGATAGGTCTCATGATTGAAATAAGGCGAAATCATCTATGGTTCTATTCTTACAGTTTTAACACCCACTTTTTTCTCAGTGATAAAATATGAGCCCGCTATCACAAACTTTTTGAAACATCGCGCATCGATGCACAATCACAGTTATCAGTTTCTTAAGAGCACAAAATTCTAGGATATAGGCTCATCAGCACCATCACGGCATGTGTTGTACCTCGAACAATAGCTTCGATACGGAGAGAAGTTAGAATGATTGAGTGTCATGCCGGTGATACTACCATAAGAGACCGTGAGTAAGACAAGGACAAAACGTAGAACGTCTTTCGGTATAACTGTGATTGTAAATTCGCTTGTGATCTTTTCGGAATTATGTTACAGTGAAAAGATACTTTAAGGCAAGTGGAATCTAATGGTGCAATAAAATTTGAGAAAACTGTTGGTTAACTAGCATGAATTTGCGTTCGAAAATTTGGATCTGGTAAATCCACGAGAGTGAGCGAGATAGAGCATTTGTTTGGAACTAATTCTGATCGTGACGTCATCACTAAACAGGTCTACATAGGTAGCGTTCTAGAATTCAACCATTTACTGCATCCGTGCAAAAAGATTACATTACCCTGTGATACTGTATATCTATGTACATTGGAAAGTGCTGCTATTCATAATCTTTTCTGCATCGAGACAATAAAGGGATGAATTCTAGAACGGTACCTTAAGGATATGAATGAGCCTCTCTCTTTTCTATACCCCTCCCGCTCTTCATCAATACCTCGTCGCTTCTTAGCGATGTACCCTCGTCAAACAGATTTTGACACATTTACGACCGCTTAATGCACCGTGAAGAAATCTTGTGACCGGTGGAGCCCAAAGGCGAGGGGCAAAGAGGGTTCCTGCGGGAGATGTTTCCACCCCCCTCCTGCCTTTGAATTTTGACTCATAGGTTGGCACAAATGACTTAGGTTGCTGGACCTGTATGGAATTCTCGTTTGAAGGAATTCGACTTTGACGCTTAATAACTTATTGAAATTAACAGGAATACCAAAACTTTTACAATTTTAAGAAAATAGACGCCGAGACCTCCTGGATTGCAGCAATAAATTAACGATTAATGAAACCATTTTTTTTTTTAAAAAAAAACCCCCTCATTTAGGGGGTTAAAAACCTAGATGTTTAGTCACCTCCTAAAAATAAACGAAAATTACTACTACTACTACTTGTTTTAAGAGTGCTAAAAGTCAGCGAGCATGATATAAATTTCCCCAGCGCAAAAAATCAGAAAGAGTTGATCACTAAGTAATATTGAATTGATGATATGCTCTGTTGAGTCCATACACGAGCCAAGTTCCCTCAGCATGAGCAAAGAAGTTTTGGTGTTTATTCCTTTCTTCTATTCTCATTTAAACAGTATTGCGCAGCGGTGGTCGAAGTTCAAAATTCTTACTAAGAGAAAATCGCGGTCCAAGCAACTGATTGCTTAAAAGAGTCTTTGTATTCTCTTACTTGAATGCAGTCATCTATGAGAGCAGTCAGCAGTGTAAACTTTTCAGCTTTTAAACGGATTAAATGATACAGAAGGTGATTTTAATTGCGTTCATAGGTGACTCTTTTTGTCAAAATTTGGACCTATGCCACACTTGCGCAGAGCAGTTAATGTTTACAAAGAATGTGAGACAAGAAATTAGATGAGAGGAGAAAATTAAAACCACTCAAACCAGACTTTAAAGCAAAAATTTTTTCTCATTATTTTAAGACTTGGAAAACCGAACAGTATGGGAAGCCAGAACGATTGAAAATATATACATTTTTTCTTAAGAGATGGTTTCTTTCACAGTAAGTGAATTAAACAACTTATCATTCATCGGAAACAGCTTTCATCAAGAAATCACAAGAGTGGACTCCTATAGGCAACGCTTGAATGGTTTCAGTCATTCGAAAAATGTCCACTTTTTATTTTTTCAAAATGCATTCATTCAAAATTCAAATTTTCTGGTCTACAAGTCTTTTACCACCCCCCCCCCCTCCCCGCCTTGTGACATTTCGAAATCCATTATTCTTAATGTTACTAGAGGGAAGACGACAGTTCAAATTGAAGCCGTAAAACCTTGTGATGGCGGAACTTTTAACCTCCAAAAGGAATAAGAAGGTCTTAGTGTACCGAGATTTTTGTTATCACTTTCACTCAAATTCCAAGAATGGAGAGAAAACTTACTGGAGGTACTCGGAGAGGGACACGTGTAATAGAAGGGAACCACAAACAGCGACTTTGAAGACAACATCCATGTGTTTCAGAGCGCCCCCCCCCCCATACTCATGAACCCACTGCTACAAACATTGAAGTACGCAAAACGGTGAATCGTATGCGAGATAGAGCGAGAGCTCGTTCTAATGAACCACCCTTTTTTAGACTACGTAAGTACAACTGTTTTTTTAACTAAGCGCCGCAAAAGGACAAGAATGATAAAGTACCAAGTTTCCCTGTTACTGTCACAGAAATAAAATCTATTTTCGCACCTTTTTATCAAATATTTCCCATTTTATGCTGTTATCGAATCGTGCAGAAATGAAGCTCGGTGGACGTAACATAAGTGGACATATGTTAGTGGACGTCTATAGCGGTGGACATTACAGCATTGGACATAAAAACAGTGGACGTAAAGCCTGTGGACGTCAAAAAAGTGGACGTAAAGTCCGTGTAGCTACTTTTATTTGGCCAAAGTATTTTCACCCTTGGGATTGACTCAGAATACTCTTTTTAAGTATTTTCTCACTCGAGATTCACTCTCGGAATACACTCCTTAATTATTTTCTCTGAGATTTACTAAGTCTCCCGCTTGTGTATGTGATATTAAAAATGTGAAAAATGTGATATTCTTAGTTCTATATAAAGCCAATAGTTGAAATTACCTTCTTATTTTTCTTTATTATAACTTGTCACAAAGATGTGTGTATGTGATATTAATAATGTGATAAATGTGATATTCATTCTATATAAAGCCAATAGTTGACATTACCTTCTTATTTTCATTTATTATAACTTGTCACAAAGGTGTGTGTATGTGATATTAAGAATGTGATAAATAAGATATTCTTATTTCTATATAAAGCTGATAGTTGAAATTACTTTCTTATTTTTCCTTATTTTATAACTTGTCACAAGATTTATGGTAAATACTGCTATTCATCATAGTTTTTCTACGTGTTTAATTTATGAGTTTATGTTCGTGTCTCAATTAGAATTACTGGGCACGTCCTAACAGCGTCTCTCCTTTCATGTCTCTGATTTCAGACTTTTTCAAACCTTGCCTATCTCCTTCTGTTTGGATCCTCTCCTTTGGAAGTCAACTTCCGACTCCATTTCATTTTTTTCTAATCACACCCTCTACTGACCGTACGCATCCCATTTAAAATATTTTCAACTCCTAGATTCAGTGTTCTACTTCTAAATTTATTTAAAACAGTTGTCTTTCTCCTGACAAATTTTTCACAATGTTGAGTAAACTTGGACATGGCCACTCAATGCGGTCTCAGAGCAAGGAAGTTGTCATCAATGTGTACGACTACATTTTAGATGAGAGACGCAGGTACGAAGTGCTAAGACGGACCTAAGGCAAGAACGAAATAACCAGTCAGGTCACAGGTCTCAATCAGCGCACAGTTCAGCGAGTCAGACAGGAGAAAAGAACGATAGAAGCAGGAGTACTCGATAATTTCGAGTCACCGGCAAAAAGGCCAAAAAAAGGACCCCAGAACACAGATTAATTTGGTGAAGCTGCGATCCGTCGAATTATCTATAATTTCCATCTTGGACAAAAAGAAACTCCAACATGCAATCAGCTTCAAGCATTAATTGTAGATCATTAGGGGTATGATTGCTCAAAAAGCATGGTTTGGCAGATCATCAAAAATCCAGAGTTTCGCTGGAAAAAAACGAAGAACAACCGGGAGGTCTTGATGGAACGGCATGATATTCGTTGGCTCCAAATTGTTTACCTCAGAAAACGGGAACAATTTAAACATGAAGGCCAGCCAATAAAATACAGGGGTGAGACTTATGCTGACAGCTCACACAGCAAAGTGTCAGGCTGGAGTGACAATTCGATACAGGGTTTACACAAGCCAATTGGTAAGGGCCAAAGATTGATTATAGTTCATAACGGATCTAAAGAAGGGTTTGCGCCCAATGCACTATTGGTTTTTAAGAAGTGGACCAAAATGTCGTGACTATCATGACGCAATGAACCAAGATAACTATCACAGATGGCTCATTGAAAAGCTGTTAAAAATGTGCCCCACAGAGCAGTGATAATGTTAAATAATGCATCGTATCACAGCAGCTGAAGTGATGCAGCACCTACATCAAATTCAACAAAAGCTGTGATGCAGGAACGGCAACAAGAGAAGGGAATCCCATTTAATACACATATGTTGAAGCCAGAGCTATATCAGTTAATTAAGCAGAGGAAGGAGGAATTCGAGAAGTTCAAAATTGATGAAATTGCCAACTCTCCAGAATTCAAAGACAAAGATATTCAATTTTTACGCCTTCCCCCATACCACCCAGATCTTAACCCGATACAGAAATTTGGGCGCTTCTGAAGGAATACGTTGCGCGAAGAAATATGGACATCAAGATTCAATATGCTCAACGTCTATTTGAAGATAGAGTAAATCTGACTACAGCACAGGAGTGGCAAGACCGTTGTCGTCACGCTGATGATATTGGTTCTACATACATGCTACGTTTCTACATCTATGTTTTAGTTTTAAGTGTCTGTGTTATTTTACGGCTCTCAACACCGCTAGTTCGTTAGAATTGTGAAAATTTTGAAAGAATTGCGAGTCCCCGTTTTAATCCTTGTGTTCTTACTTACTTTTTTTGAAGCAGCCTTGACCTGCGAAACTTCGTTCTATATGAGTGTTCCCATTCAACAAATACATTCGTTAAGAAATACTCTTAAATCTTATGTCAATTACATAACTCCACAGGCATTTTAGCATTTGTTTGGAGTCAATTACATAACTCCGAGGATCACTTTATGAATCTGGAGTCAATTTCACAACTTCCTGGGGCATTTTAAGGGACGAGCAACGAAGAAAACAAAAAAACTGACAGAGGCAACGGCATGCATGGTATCATTTATGGTTCTGTTGGGTTTCAAACCGCTACGTTCCTCATTGACGCGTGTTCCAAAAATGATACATCATTTCCAGTATTTCGATTAACGGACTTAAAAAAAAAAAAAAACATGGAGAATAATATGTCCAATCTTGGTGGTTCTAAGCCCCGAACCAATGTTACCAGCTTTAAAGAAGAGCTTCTCTCTTTCGTGCCGGGACTTTCTTACTCCCAAAGTGGAAGAGACAGACTACTTTATTTTAAGGAATCTGGAGGTCAGGCTGTGACAGAATCCATCAGCCGTAATATCGAATATGATGGGATGTGTTTGGCAAATGCAGCCAAAATTATTCGCAAAGATTTATTCCATAAAAATCAAAAGTTCACAGGCGCTTTTTCAAATGAATTTGAGCCAAAATATTGCGTAAGTGGATCATTAGTGTATTGCTGCAAATTATTCTAGAGGGACCTAATTCGGTGGAAGAAGAGGAGGTCAATATCAGTGTTGCAATTTATTAGCCCAACTTGCGCGGTTCAATGCAGTGAAGAAAAAGCGGGGATTGAATAGTGAAAATATTACATCGAGTCCCAATTTCAGACACAAGGTCGAACAAGAGACGCTATTGCCCGTTTTTATAGGTTTGAAATGATATTCCAGTATTCGATGCAAACATCTAATTCAAACTCTACACAGTTTGAGATTGTGTATTTCATACGATCGAGTTCAAATCATTTTATCTACAATTACTAATACTGTATTCGAGTCCTACGAAACCTCAAAATGCTTACTCCATGCATTACTGCATCAAAATATATTCACTTCAGCAGCTATTGATAACATCGACCACAAAAAGTCATCAACCACTGCAGAGACGTCGCACGTAGGAGTATTGACCCCCAAAAACCTGGCCAAAAATATTTGCGTGTTCTTGAATATTTGAAAATCGATTTTGGTTAATTTTCCAATTTAAACTCAAAACTCCTATTGCACGGTTTATGGCTGGAAAAGGAGTAAAAAATTAAGAATTTTGGCTCAAACGAAAGGTCGATAGCTCATTCTTTTGCCGAGTTATTGACGCTTATTTCATAAAAAAGGCTTGACTTCAACATGTTTTTTTAAAAAAAAGGGGCAATTGCTTGCAATTTTTGACTATTGGAGCAGTTGCCTAAAAGGGTCTACTGTAACCCCCTTGTTTTGGTTGTGCCCGGTTTTGCCCGGAACGTATTCAAAATTGCCTTTTTTTAAAAAGATAGAGCCTAAAATTAGAGATTTTTTTCATGTCCATTTTAAATTAGATGTAAAAGGGTCAAAAATGCACGGAAAAAGAAATTGTTGCCATCAAAATGAAGCACATACCATCTAAAACAACGTCCATAATCGCTGAAACGTTTGGATGCCCCAACGCTTGTCCTCGATGGAAAATGTTAGCTGATTATTAACAGCGCTTTGAGCGGTGAACAACCGCAGGTGCGTCGAGCGCTCAGTTCCATGTTGTCTCCTAAACAGCAGATAAACGTAGATGTTCCGACACATCTATTACGCAATAGGGCGGTTACTTACCTCTCAAAAACCATCAATAGTTTGTTTTTTGGACGACTTTTCAATTTTCCGTTTTTGGCCAGGTTTTCGGGTCAAATACTCCTACGTGCGTCGTTCCGTAGAGCGAGTAGAGCATTGATACAGCACCCAGATGAAACATTGCCTGAGCAAAGGTCGATTGAAATCAGAGCCGCTGAATGGAATAAGAAATTACGGGACAGCCACTAATCTATACTTCTCTGACACACACTTCCCAATGGGATAAGAGAGAGAAGGATAGCTTCCTAGACTTGTCAGTGTATTTTGGAACCTAATATCCTGTCGCTCTCGATAATTGTGAGAATTTATTTCTAATTAAATGGAGAATCACTCAAAAGAGTCACACGTTTCAATGGGATAGGAGAGTGAAGAATAGCTTCCTAGATATGTCAGTGTATTTTGGAACCTAATGTCCTGTCGCTCTCAATAATTGTGAGAATTTGTTTCTGATTAAATGGAGAATTACTCAAAAAAGTCACCCGTTACAATGGCATAAGAGAGTGAAGAATAGTTTCCTAGATCTGTCAGTGTATTTTGGAACCTAGTGTCCTGTTGCTCTCAATAATTGTGAGAATTTGAATTGAGGATCACTCAAAAGAGTGAAATTCAGAAATTTCTTAAACAGCTTTCACGTTAATTGATTCATAAGTAAAATGAAGCGTTTGAAAAATAGCTTCTTTTAAAATACTCATTAATTTCATAAATATTGTGCATTCATATGCTTGAACTGTAATATAACTTCTCTCACTTGATTTCAATCTGGTGGGGCTATATCTGTATCGAATGACCGGGTGGAAACTGAAACAGGTTGAGGGTTAATTAATATGAGATATTCATATTCATAACTCGTTAATGATTTCTCTACTCGGGAATCGAAACAGAGAACACGCGGCAATTGGGAACTGGGCAATTATTTCCGACAGGAATATTATTTTGCATCCGCAGTCCGCACCCTCCCTCTCGGGACAACCTGTTCACACGTTCAATGAAGCGCGGGACACTCCATACAGCACTACCGAAAATTGGCTCACAAGTGCAAATAATGGGCTGAGGAACAAAACGCCCGTTTTCCAATTTGTATCTACACGTGTACATTCTTTGTTTTTTTGTTGTTGTGTTATTTCGAGCGGGAAGAAAAAAAGGCTATGAATGCAATACGCGCTCCGCTGTATGTAACTGTAATTAAAAACTGCATTATTTATCGGAGCTAATTTTAACAATTCTCAATTAAAATTCCAATTATATTTGTTTCTAATTTTGCTTGAATAATAAATTGTTTATTTTGTTTTTTTTTCTTATTCATTGCCCATTCGTATACGTGAGCAGTAGCGTCATTGGGGGGGGGGGCGGCAGAGGGTGCAATTGCCCCCCCCCCCCCCCCCCCTGTGATTTCGGCATACCTCGAAATTTCGACCCAAAAAAAAAAAAAATTCTGAACGGTATTTGCTGAAGCAAATACATTTGTTAGTAAATTTTAATTTACTGTTTCCGGTCTTTTTGTGTTGTAGATTTGTGTTGAATGTCGGATGATTTGCCTCATGGTAGGAATTTTTTTTTGACAGTTTGGGTAACTGGTCAAATTGAACTGTAATTTTTGATTGATTAACTGGTCAAAATGATCTGATTGGGTAACTAGTCAAATTGAATTTTATTTATGGATTGATTATCCAATCATTCGTGCTTGTTTCTCATATATTAAAATGGACGCTTCTGATTTATTAGTGTCTCTTCAAATTTATTCCAAATATATCCACTTATCTATATTCTCTTTATTTGGCCTTTTTTAATCCTTTTTGGCTCATTTTATTTATATAAATTTTCTGCAATCCTCTATTTCAAATGTATGTGTCACTTTTGTGTCATGCTTATGCATTATACACCTGAGGGATGAAGAATGGAGTCCTAGTAAAAATTGATTACAAATTTTTATGGTTCGTGGCAGCAAAGCGTTAGGAGTAATTATCATTTATGACTTTTCATTGGGTATTGTATTCGTGTGCATTGCGTTTCGAGTTTTCGATTCATGTGATCAGCTGTTATTAGCAAGGTTATAGTGATTTTTTTTTCTGTAACTTTTTGCAGGTTATGAGTCTAGTTTTTTTTTTTTTTTAAGTGATTGTAATTGCTTTTTTCCTTTCGTTTATAATGAAACTAATCAAAATTGTTAATTTGAGTATTTACAAATGCAATGTAATGATCAATGGAGTTGTAAATAAAATTTCAACGGTGAAACAGTCGAAAAAAGTTAAATTGAGCGATTATAGGTTAAGAAGTTTTTAATTTCAGGAAAGAATGTGTAGCTTATGGTTGCCATGTAAACATTATTCAAAACATAGGGCTCATGACAGACTCTAGGCTTGCATCATTGATGTTCATGGCAACAAGACGGGAAGAATTGGCTGAAATACCGCTGGACAAATTAATCAAAAACTTTGGAGGAATGAAGGCGGACGCTATCCACTCTTACATTAGACAATTAGACATGTATGTGAGTCCTCAGTTTTTTAATTTTTTAAATCTGAAAGCAGCAAAAAAAAAAAAAAAGGTCATCAGATTTCAGATTTCAGATTTTTGCCCCCCCCCCCCCTGGCAAAAGCTGAAATGACGCCACTGTACGTGAGTGTGTGTGTGTGTTTGTGAAATATTAAAGTGGAGTCAGCTACGATGAATCCTCTCTCATGGTCGTGAGACCAATTTTCAAACGTGTAATAATACCGTTTTAAGAAGATTTGGAAACACTGCTTTCCCAGCAACATAATTAGATGAGAGACATCACGAAACAAGAATATTTGATAGTTTGGATTACAGGGCGGGTGGAAAGAGGGTTTTCCGAGGGTTACGCTTTGGTTTTTCCTGTAATGTTTGATTTTCAGGTCCTAAATCACAAACATTCGTGACAAATATGGCTTGTTAAATATTATTTATTTCACAATCATAGGTGCACAACTCTTTCCATGACAACGCTAAAATCTATTCTATCATTCATTCCGGCCTCTAAGTAAGGTGAACTTGCTATCGATTCAATTACTCTCAGCCAAGAGCTCATTACCAAGAGCTTAACTCTTGGTAATGATGGATAAATATCCATCAATTATATTAAATAAATACATTATATTCATGCTCAATTGTTGTTACATTGTTAAGTAACAAAATGGCGACCTCGGCGTGATAAAAAATTGAAGAACCTTCAGATTTCAGATTTTCATAACCTCAAAAGAACAATGGCTACAAATCTTCACGGCTGTTTTTAACGAACTCTTCGACGAACTTATCGGCCCTTAATGTGTAGTGGCATTACGCCTCCACATTCAAAGGTTACAAATGTACTGGCGCTACGCCTCCACTTTTTAAAAATCATGCTGTGACGCCTGCTTCCATGTCGTCGTGAAATGGCGCAAGTTTGCAGTGGCGTTACGCCTCCAAACTTACGCATGTAAATGCAACATAGTGCAGTGCGTCGAATTTTAAGTGGAATCGCGCAACTTGCTTTTTTGATTTGTCAATTGGCCACTACAAACATTTCAAAAATGATAGAAGCTCTATACTTTACATCTTTTTATAAAATCACATCGATACATTTATCGATTTATAGAATTTTTAACTATCGATTTATGTATTGGCGATTCGCCTCCACACCTATATCATACGTAAAGAATCGCAGTGGCTTTTATGCCTCCGATTAAAAAACAATCGCAGAGGCTCTTATGCCTCCGATTAAAAAGTAACAAATTCTGGATCCAGGCAAACCAAGCCACGGTTTGTTGACGAGTGCAAGGCCACTTTGTCTCAAAATATAAATACTGCATGAGGACGCGCTCTATTAGACAGTAATTCTACGAGTAGTGGCGTTTCGCCCCCCCCCCACTTAAAACAATATACTATTGGCTAAAGAGTCTGACTCGAATGCCAATCGACAAATCAAAATAGCTTAACAACAACTTTGCCCAACCAGCAAATCAAATAGTAAAAATAACAATTTTTATGCTGGATTAACAAATTAGTAAGTAAAACCAGCAGTTTAATTTGCTGATATAACAAGCTGAATTGAGATCAACTAATTGGGTTAAGTTCTGTATTTTTTTACTATTTGAAATTGCTAAATTGACAATGTCTTTTGTTAAAAGAACACCAGTATGTGGTTGATTTAACAACTATTTCAAGTAAACTAAACAAATAAATTGTTAACTTAAAAGAAAACCCTGGTTGATTTAGCAACTTTCAATTTTTGTTAAATCAACAAATTTTGAATTGTTGCTTTAACAATTGATTTTTTTCAGTGAATGGTGTGAGAAAGAGATCGTAGAGTATCCCCTACACTCTACAGTTTATTTTTCAGTTGTATTTGCCCGCATCTCCTCCCGAACAAACATGTGATTGCACATAATTTCAACAAATCTTTTCTCGCTATATTTAAAACCTGCATTGACAACATAAGGTCTGATGGCGGAGGGGAAAAAAATGTATGTCAACTGGATTTCACAGTTGCTAAGGAAAAGCGGTCTTGCTTCATTCATTCTTTCTTCTTTCCCGCACCCTAGTTTTCCCTTTGAAAACCCGGAGTCTGAATGGAGCGAGAGAGTGAGTGAATTGAGACGGCGCTCAATGGGACGAAGTATGGAATTTCCCGGACATTTCTTTCGGAACAAAAATTAAGATTATGAGCAAATAATTAATGGCTTAAGATAACTAAAAACTGAGTTTAATAAAAGATTTCACAGCTTTAAATAATTCAGATAACAGGGGTTTCCGTTAGAAAATAACGAATTTAAAATGTTTCTGAAGCAAAAACCGAAAACTTTTAATGTCCAGAAAAAGTCATGTTTCGGACTAGTGTGTGGTGCGGCAGCGGCGCACTATGGTTTGAGATCGAAAACAGGGGCAAAAATTAGTGACTAAAAAAGTAAAAAAAAAAAACATCGTTTTCGTCCTTTTAAGCTTAATTTAAAACTTTCTAATCAAAATTCTAGGTTTTAACTTGCTCTAAGTGTTTTTTTTTGTGATTAAAAATTGGCATTGTAAGTTTCAAATTAATAAATTATTGACGAGGAATTTACTTTCTGATTTTTGCCACTTTTCTACGACCTTAGACTAGAGTGCGGCGGCGGAAACTGTTGATGCAGAGCACCGCCACACAGTGGGTCAAAAAAGTAATTTTACCGAACATGAAAATGTTCTTTGTTTTAAAACCAATTTAGCTAATTGACATTTTCTTACATAAATCATGTTACTTGACTCATGTTCAGCTTTAAAATTATTTTGCCCAATTCTAAATTACTTTAACGTTTATTGTTCATTAGCTTGATATTTAATTGTGACATCAAGTCCGGGAATTTGAATTTTTCAATCCACTGTGCGCCACTCGTGCAGCGCCGTGAATTTAAAAGGTGCAAAATGCATTACACGAGAGGGGATCCTCACTACTCAGTGCGCGCTCCTTCCATCTCTGTAAGTAGTGCATCGTAAAATGCAACAGAGTGAGCAACGCGCTCGTTCATAATGTTTCCGCGCACGGTGAAAAATCTGGATAATTGAGCACCACGCTGCTACCCACTAATAAGAAAATGCATCCCGCGCTGCGCTGCACTGCAGGCGGTCGAACGTCAAAGCGTTGCATGTTGCATCAAGAAACGCCTTGACGACAAACGCATCGTGCGATGTTTGTTGACGTGGCGCGCGCGCGCGCTTCCTTCGTTGCGAAATCGTTGTGATGGACCCACGCGAGGCGCCACGCTGCGCTGGTTGCGTCGAATGGTCGTCAGGGGAAATAACAAGGAGATGATTCGATGACGGGAAAACAGAATGATTCTGCTCTAACGAAGAAACATTGCGCAAAAGCACGTGAGCCTCGCGGCACTGGCGCAACCAGGATCTCTTTCATCTCTCTCATTTCCCATTTGAATGCATGAGTAGGAAAAGGACAGAAGGAGGGGGTTTTATCCTTTGTCCATCCTTGTCTAACATACGTTTCTTAATGGAGAAAAGAGAGAGATGAAGAAACTCTCGGTGCGCTACTGCCTCGCGGAAAAGATGCTTTTAAGTGCACGTAGCGTTTTTAATGAAAAAAAAAAGAAAGAAAGATAGAAAAAGGTTTAAGTCTTGATGCTCCTTGTTAAGCGCAGTTTATGGTAGAGAGAGAGAAAACTAGGGGAAAAAGGGGAGGGGGGTTGTGAGATCAGCGAGAACGAAATTATACGTGAGTTTTTGCGAATGAAAGAGGAAGAAAACTTTCTCTACGCGCTTTCAAAAGAGGCCCGTTTTCCATTCTTAGGGAAAAACCAGGAGGAACGAATTGGAAAATATAATACAGGGGAGGGGGGGGGGGGGTGTTTTTACGTTTATTCAGTGTCTGACCAGAGAGCAAAGAAAAGAAAATTAATGAAATCAATGGAGCTGTCGCAAACTCTTGCTACAGGCTTATATTTATAGTTGATAATAGGGTAATACCCAGAAAAAAATAACGATTAGCGCAATAAAAAATCACGAAATCCACTCCTAAACTCACAAAATGCTTTTAAATGCGAGACCGTAATGGCGGCCGAGGCCGTGGTTTTCTTATGTTAATTGTATGCTTCTTCTTCTTGTGTGGTGTTGCGAGAACACCTCGTGTAGATGGCGCTGATTGAAGATAGGGAAACCCAATGCAAACCGCGGCCCCGGCCGCCATTACGGTCTCGCGTTTAAAAGCATTTTGTGAGTTTAGGAGTGGATTTCGTGATTTTTTAGTGCGCTAATCGTTATTTTTACTGGGTATTACCCCATTATCAACTATTAATAAGCCTGTAGCAAAAGTTTGCAACAGCTCCATTGTGGAAATCTTTAGGTAATAGGTAAACCCTCTACTAATCCTTGATTACATTTTCATGTATACAAGCTGTAAAAGTATTATAAACAGTGATATCCAACGAGCTACAGCGATAGAGAGACCATACATGCTATAAGTCCTATATCAAAAAGCAGTGGCGGCTCGTGAAATTTGGCAACAGTGTTTTTATCCCATTTAAATGCATGGAAAACAATCGAAACTCGAGGAGGCTGCCAGCCTCCGCTTGAATCGATTTTTTACCTAAGTTTAAGTGGAAAAAATGCATGGTTGCCAAATCTCACGGGCCGCTACTGTCAAAAAGAGACAGCATGGGCGATCTGAATCTGTTTTTTTACCTCACTTTTTAACCTTAACACTCTAACAATAAGAGCCAGGTTATATCAAAAGGACGCCACTCTTCCGTTTATAAAGGGAACGCAGTTAACTGTTCGTAGTCGGAGGCGTTGAAATTGCCTATACGATACATTGAGGGAGCCCGAAGACATCATATCTTGTACATGTTTTCATCAATAGCCGCGTTTATCCGGAATGAAGACTGAAGCAATGTGAAGTAGACTATGAGAAAAAACGAGTATACTCGGGCTTGGCCCTTAGATGGTTTAATCAAAAGGTGGAATTAATCCAGTGTGCAGTGGAGCTTGGTTTTAAACGAAGGTGAAGGTGTTTTAGTGCGGCTATCTGGACACAGAATTTTAATGCAACAATCCAGGTGAGAAAATTTGACTTGTTTCTGTTATAAGGCAGTTTATTGATCGTGAAAATCCTTCCTGTGGGCCGATCATTTACTTCATCGTTAAACCGATTGATTAGACTGTCTATGAGTGATGCTATTGGTCGAATATTGTAAAACTTAGCCGTTGCTATGGTAACCATCGTTACAGCACAGGTCCGTTTTTTAAGGTACTCATGAATAGCCTTTATAAAACAGACCTTAACGATGGTACCATAGCAACTGCCAAGTTTTTACAATTTTCGACCAATAGATCACTCATAGACAGTTTATCGATCGGTTACGATGAAGTAAATGATCGGCCCACAGAAGAAACAGTTATATCGATTTCTGTGTCCAGATAGCTTCTCTATAAGTCTATAACACCTAAACTTTTGTTTATTACCAATATTTCAAATGTATTTGTCACAATTTTTTTTTTTTTTTTTTTTTTTTTTTTTTTTTTTTTTTTTTTTTTTTTTTTTTTTTAAATTCAAAGGTTTTAAAAAAGTAAGGCAAATAAACCGAGCTCCTTTGTAAAACGTCCGTGAGAGGTTTTCATCATGACTACCTCCTTAGAGGTTTCAATATCTCATCCCCAAAATCCTGTCAATGGGGCTGTTACACACTTTTGCTATAAGCGCTTTAACAGTTGGTTGTGATGTAAAAACCTTCTTAAAGAACGATGTCAGAATTAAAAACTTCCGAAATCCACTCCTAAACTCTATAAACGCTTTTATTTGCGCGAGCGTAATGGTGGCTGAGGGTAGCAAGATGGGAGATTCCCATCTAACAATACTGTCACTCTATCAAGAAGTGACCAATGAGCGACGACTTTCATTTGACACTGGTGTCACTAGATGTCACGGTACCATACATCGGATGTGGATCACTACTTTGCTGACCAATTA
Organism: Trialeurodes vaporariorum; assembly: GCA_011764245.1. NCBI lineage: Eukaryota > Metazoa > Arthropoda > Insecta > Hemiptera > Aleyrodidae > Trialeurodes > Trialeurodes vaporariorum. The sequence goes on from VMOF01000220.1 coordinate 58,226,863, forward strand.
CTCTGTGAATCATTCTTGTCAGCATAGAGAGAGTGACGAAATTCAGAGAGGAATCTCCTTTTATTACTGCTCTAAGCCACCATTACGCCCTCGCAAATAAAAGCGTTTATTGAGTTCAGGAGTGGATTTCGGAATTTTTTAATGCTACTATCGTTATTTTTGGAGGTTTTCACACCAAAATCGACTACTAAATCGCTCAGATCAAAAGTGTGAAACAGCTCCATAGCTATAGCTCATTGGTGATATATCTCAGTGTTTCAATCGTACTATGGTCAGGTCAGAGATCGAAAGAAATTGGACAAAATTCAATGAAAAGAGTAATAGCTTTCGACCTTTTCAGCCTGATTGAAACCCTTCCAGTGACGTGATGCTTGGTTGAAAGTACTTGTAAAAAATGTTCTCTGGGATTAAAGTTGGTCTAGAAAGTTAATACATCAATTGATGAGAAATTAACCTTCTGAAATTTGGCCACTTTTTGACGATCTTGGAGATTATAGTGCATCGTCGAGCATCTTAGACCTGCATTGTCTTATTACTTGAACAAGGGCTTATAGACTGAAAAATGTCAATCAAAGTGTCACAGTAACGACATAAGTAGTAGCTGATGCAGAAAATGGGAAATTTGAATGAAGCCTGAAGCAAAACTAAAACCACCACGTATTTCAAGAAGGGTCCGCATTTCCACGGACCAATTTACAGAAATGCACGAAGAGACGAGAAATTAAATTTTCCGATGAAAAAGATTCTCGGTTCTAAGTAACTATGTTCAACGTAAAGAAAGAAGCAACAAAAATACATCATAATAACTTTAAAAGAGCCTGTAAAGAATAAGATCGGAGAGAAATTGGTTCCTGTAAGTGGATTTAATTAAAAAGTAAAAAATGGAAACATCGTTTATAATGATAGAAGTTTCACTTGACTACAAAATAATTACGTGCTGCGTGTCGTATTACAGTTAAATTATGGAGTTGAAAGCCTGCCTGGTTGCCTGTCTTGCCGGAACTAGATCGCATCTTTTATTATGAAAAAGGGGGGGGGAGAAATCGTGTTTTGTTCACTTACAAACTATGATGGAAACTGAGATACGATCCAGATGGAGTAAGCCTTAGGAAAATTTTTAAATAAATCTTCATATGTTAACAAAAAACCTTCAAAAAATACCCGAAAATAAGTTTTTTAAAAAAGTTTTTTGAAATATTCAAAAACCTTTTTTTTTTTTTAAAAATGTTTCATAAAAAAACAAACAAAAAACAGTAGTTTTCAACAGTAGTCGAAAATATTTGGAAAATATTATTTAGGAAAACAACTGTTGAGTATTCACACGTCACGATTTTGAAAGATTTTCGGTAAGAATCAGACAGGATTTTAAAAATAGTTTTAAAATGTTTCTTTCATTTCTGCGACGAATGGAAAGAACACTCCCATGTAGCAATAATTCTGGTCAAAACGGAAATCCAAATAATTAAATCATCCCCTGTAACAACTTACTGTATGCCTCTGACCAGAAATTCTGGCGGCAAAGCCAAGAATTTGACAAAACCAGATATACGAATTATAATTGCCAGAAATTACCTGATATCCCCTGGGAAACAAAATCGTTAAAAAAATGTGGGGGCTCAAAAACCAAGCTTTGACTAAATTATTATTAATGTTGTATTTTTTTTTGGAAAAGACTTGCTTATTGGAGTATTTTAGATTTCTCGTCATTAAAATTCCAACTTTTCAAAGAGCAGTGATGATTTTTTGAAAATGGCTCGAAATCGAACTTTGAAATTCTATCTATACAGAAAAAGAAAAACGATATCGACCTTCGATTTGCACCGATAGTCTTGGAATTTTATGCCTTATCAAATGATGTATCTGAAGATAGGGGTTGCATATTGAAATTATTGAGTTACAAGGGTGACGGGGCTACCCCCGCGCCCCCTGGGACGTGGGGGGGGGGGGTCGCGACTCCCCTACAAATTAAATTCGCAGCCTTTCTAAATGGTAGAGAAAGGCGCAAACCACATCTCTTTATCTTCAATAGTAAAAAAGTTATGAGGGGTGTGGAGCCACTTTCTGGCCACCCTGTCTTTTGACCTCTTGCGACAGTACCTATCTACTTAATGGCAAAAAAAGAAACCTTTTTTCATTACCGGAAACGAGATTTTTTACAGTTAATTAAGCGAGTGTTCCGTTGAATATACATCCACGAGAAGAGAAGAATTTCATTAAAAATGAGCTTGGAAAAAAAAAACTCGCCCCCACGAAAAAAAAGAAGAAAAAAATATAAAGTGGGAAAAGTCGATGGAAATATCATTGAATGGAGGGCTTTGACTCTCGGAGCCTATCAAGATAAATTTCAGGGCTAACCTCTTCCATTATACACTCAATTATAGGAGACATCGTCTCTTGGAGCCCTCATTATGAGGGTGTTAATGTCGATTGTCAATACGGTCGCTCTCGCTCGGCCTCAGTTACGGTAAGCTTAGGGTATACGGCTCATGCCTGCAACAGTTTAAATGAGTCGTCCTTTTTTAAAAGATCATATTTCCACCAATCCCCCCCTGAATATTCCTGTGTGCAACACTGAAAAAAATAAATAGTTAAAAAAGTACAGAACAAAATGATTATCTAAATTAACCTATAATTTTGTTAAATTAACAACTCAAATGCTAAATCAGCAATTCATTTTGTTAGCTTAACAACAACTTTGCCTAAGCAGCAAATCAAATAGTAAAAATAACAATTTTTATGCTAGATTAACAAATTAGTAAGTAAAATCAGCAATTTAATTTGCTGATGTAACAAGCTGAATTGTTAGATCAACTAGGTAATTGGGTTAAGTTCTGTATTTTTTTATACTAATTAAAATTGCTGAATTGATAATGCCTATTTTGTTAAAACAAGACCATTATGTTGTTGATTTAACAATTGCCTCGTCCTGGTGGAGCTTCCAGTCGGACAAAGCCCTCGTGAGTGCAAATGCTTGCATTCAAAGGTTCGGCGTTGCAAAATAGTGCGTTTTCTACCTGAATCGTCAAGTTTCTTCTTATCTTAAATAGAGTATATGCCTCAACTTATCTTTTTGGAAAAGCCCAAGTTTTAACAATGGGGCTCTGCTCTTGCAAACTTTTGCTGGGGGCAAATGAATAGTCCATTCTGATGTAGAAACCAGCGAAAATCAAAAAAATCGCACTAAGAAAATCTACAATTCAGTAATAAACTCACATAACTGCTAAAACGTCGAGTTTGTAATGGCGGTTGAACGCAGGTATCATGGGAGATTCCTGTCTAATTTGTCACTTTCTCTAAGGATACACAGAGATATGTCTTAATTTAGATAAGAATCTTCCACGATACCTGTCTCTCCGCCACTAAGCCCGATTCTGAGAGTTCGTGATTTTTTGTGTACTCATCGTAATTTTTACAGGTTTTTATGCAAGAATCAACTCTTCAAACCCCTGAAGTAACAATTTGCGAGAGCCCCATTTGTGTATCACTGCGCGCTGAAAAGAACGCGCAAATAACTTCCGGAAAAGGAATGTATCCAGTCTTTTTTTCTTCTTTTTTTTTAGCCTTTCTTAGCCTCCCACTCGCTCTCGCGTAAAATGAGCGCAGCTGGATGAGACACCTCTCTCTGCTCTCACGCAGTCGGTGTCCAAGAGGCGAAAATGTGCGCAGATATAATTACATTTGCAACCTATTCCTCCTTTTCGCCTCCCTCCATATCACACACGCACCCAGAATTCAGGCCTACCGCTCACTCACGCTGAGCGCTGCCGTTTTCAGCCCTACCGAACGAAATACTTGAATGCTTCACAACAAGACGTAACGTATAAACGGCCGGCGCGTGCACGGTGTCTGTTTGTGAGATGTCAGCGGCAATCTTATAAACCTCCGGACAAAAGATTCTACATCAGCGTTTTCGGAGTGAGTCAAATGATGTTTCAACTCCTGAAAAACTAAAAATGACCAGTTGATATCAGTTGACATCAGGCTGATGTCAGGGTGTTCATGACGGAAATTTAATAGTGGGCGCATCCCGCGATTTTGTACCACGATGACTGGCGGATGACGTAGTACCTGTGTGGTACGCGGGCATAAACAAATTTGAGGTTATGTTCATGTCCCGTTCTCGATGATCGTGCAGATCTGTCGCTCAGATTTGCAGATTTGTCGTGGGTACTAACAAAATATTCAAAATCAAGCTCTTTTTCTGACTCCTCGTTCAAAAATACAGTAATCACCGCCTCAAAATAGTCGCGGTACACCTGATTTGGTTGCGGTACGTTCCGGTACATTTTCAAACGCCGCGCTCAATATCTACCACGATGATGCGCGAGCAAGGTATATGGAGAACAGGTATGGACAACAACACTCGACTCAGGAGGCGTGGCCACTTGGGAAAAAGCGACTTCGCCGCAATCTTGTCTCCTATTTACACCGTGTATATCTTGCATTGTTGTTTGTGGTTAGGTTTGAAGGGGAAGTTTATCTGAAGTAGTACTTTTTATTTGAACAATGAAAGGTATAATTTTTATCTTTAAATGTTAATTTTGTGACTATAGAATCGATTAACATCATCAATTACGTTGTTCATTTTCTTTTTCAAGATGTGAAATCTGAATTTGAATCGCGCGGTCAGAAAAATGGCGGCGGAGTCGCTTTTTTCACAACCAATCAGAGCCAAGCTCAGAGTGTTGTCCATACCTGTTCTCCTTATACCTTGATGCGCGAAATGGCGGCCAAAAACGGGATGCGCTCACCATTTTATTTCCATCATGAGGGTGATATCAACTGATGTTAACTGATCATTTTTAGTAGAGCACACTTCGAAAGATGAGTTTGACGTCTCCAAAATTGGAATGTTTAATTTATTTTCTCAAGAACATTGGTTTGACAGAGTGTAACATTACTTTGAAATAATTAAAGTACTGCATTCCATCGTTGTATTGTTGTACAATTGGGTAAAAATTCTCAAAAAATTAAACTTTAAACTCGAAATCTCTCTTCTCACTTAACAGCTTCAACTTAAAAATGAAAGTAAGATGTAACAAGGGGAAATTTTTAATCCTCCAACCTCTCCCAAATGCTGTCGAAGTGAGTTATAGAGTGCGCCATACTAACAGATAGCCTGGTCTACATAGAAATACCTCAGATGTCTGAAAGTTGGGCTCTTGGGGTTGCTAGAGACGACGCGAGAGAAATTTTAATGTTCAACAAGTTAACTTTAACTTGTTATAATTTCGGGCGGAATATTAATGCCCACATATTCCAAAGTAAGGGCAAGAGGTGCAAAGATACTGTAGAAACTTCTGGCTAAAAATAAGTAATAAGTAAATTCAAGTATCTTAATCTATGAATGACTCAACAAAGAGCCTCTCCTGGATAAAGTGTAATTTTGCGACTCAGCTTAAAAAGTACAATCAGAGCCATAAGTCCTGCGTCGACGATTCGACGCAACCCGCATTACATGTACAATTGATGCTCTCTTATCTTTCTTTTCTTTTGTTCTCTCAAGACCGAACCAGGTTCGGGCTACGCGTAGCGCGGGTTGCGTCGAATCATCGACGCAGGACTAATGGCTCTACTTGTACGTTCATAAGAGCAAATTACTTAAAACCACCAAAGCAACCTCCGGGGAAAGGATCAAGAAGGAGTCCTAGGAATCATCCGACGTAGTGTTACGTTTTTAATTAATTGTTGTAACCAGTTTTACTTTTTTATTTCGTTGTAATTTGTGCTTGCAAACTCTGGTCAACTCTGGTCACAAAAACCCATTCAAAATTAATAAATTCCTATTCCTGCTGAAGACCATTTGCCAAATCTCAAATTTTTTCCTCGTGCTTCCTGGGACTGAGAGGAATGCCTCGACGCTATACCGATTATACATATAGACTGTTATATCGTTTCATATAAGGTACCTTCTATCGGTAGAATTATTAGCTTAGTTTCTATTTTAATATTTCTATATATTATGATAGAATCTTATATGGTGTTGTAAATTGTAAGTTCAAGTTTCAAGCAATACTAGCACATTATTCATTTGGCTTTTCGGGGAATGGTTTTGGTGAAGTAAAGAAAAATCCCGCCAAATTTCAAGAAATCTTAGTGATAAGTTTCCTTTTGAAAAATGAAGAAATCAATTTTACTTGTTATGAATCTGAGTTGGGTCCATCCCGGTTAGGTTACTTCATCCCAATAAAACCACACAGTAACTGGATTAAGGAGCTTGGAGCTGAAAATCAGTATCAGAATTCAAACCTTTCTGAACTCTCTTACCCTAGCGAAGGGGGTAAATGAATTTCATTAAACACAGACTTGAGAGAACGTAATAATTATTCGAGGGGGAAAAAATGAAAAAAAAGGGTTCCAACTCGCTTTGAGAGTGTGAGACGGAATGATTTGTTTAATAATTAATTCATTAATGAATGATTAAATAGAATAAGTGAATGCAGCACACACATTTTAATTGACTTAACACAGTCCGGCATTGTTCCCCTCGGGTGCGGTGGAGGGGAGGGGGGAGGAGAGGAAGGTAGGAGTGGCCATCCGAGTAGAATTTATTTCAGGCAGCCGAGAGGGAATTTAATTTAATCTGGGAATTTTGACCGCATTGCTCAACTTCAGGGGGATAAATTGTCCGTAAAATGGTCAGATAGTTCTCTCACTGTGAACACTCACTCTCTTTGCTCCGAAGCCCATGGCACTTGGGCGTGCAAGGGCAATTCTGGGGAAAAACTCGGGACTAGAACGTTTGCAAAAAGAGCAGTGTTGTCAAACAAGTGCGGGTGGGAAAGCCTTACATACTTGTATGAAAAAGTTTGCTAAGAGAAGACAATACGACAAAATGGCTTCAAGTCAGTTACACTGACAACAGATCACACTTATGAAGGTTAATGGGGCTGTTGCACACTTTTGCTATAAGCGATTTCATAATCGATTCTGGTGTAAAAACCTCCAGAAATAACGTGGCAGCACTAAAAACGTCCGAAAGCCACTCCTAAACTCGACAAACGCTTTTATTTGCGCGGGCGTAATGGTGGCTGAGGGTAGTAACAATGGGAGATTCCCATCTAACAATACTGTAACTCTATCAAGAAGTGACCAATAAGAGACGACTTTCATTTGACACCGGTGTCACTAGGTGTTGCGGTACCTTTCATCGGATGTAGCGGTGTCACTGGGTGTTGCGGTACCATTCATCGGATGTAGATCATCACTCTGATGACTAATTACTCTGTGAATCATCCTTGTCAGCATAGAAAGAGTGACGAAATTCAGATAGGAATCTCCCATCGTTATTGCCCTCGGCCACCATTACGCCCTCGCAAATAAAGGCGTTTATTGAGTTCAAGAGTGAAATTCGGAAGTTTTTAGCGCTGCCATTGTTATTTCTCGAGGTTTTCACACGAGAATCGACTGTTGAATCGCTTATAGCAAAAGTGTGCAACAGCCCCATTCTTACGTAAAATGCCAAGAAAATTACAATGGTTGCAAATACAACGAGAACGTGTGAACTGATACAGCAAAATCTTACAAGAGCTCCCCATTCCCTTCTTTTTTTCACTCTTGCAGTGGCAAGTTTATCAGTCAACTGACCGGGTGCGCATTAAAATCAAGCGAGTAAATAAATACTCCTACTCAGCGCTACCTGATTTTGCCTACATCAATAATTTAAGGCACTCAACGATGCATTCTTTCAAAATGACGCCTTAATCATAACGTTACATATACGATGAATTGAAGAGAGAGAGAGAGAGAGAGAGAGAGAGAGAGAGAGAGAGAGAGAGAGAGAGAGAGAGAGAGAGAGAGAGAGAGAGAGAGGAGAGAGAGAGAGGAGAGAGGGAGAGAAAGAGAGAGAGAGAGAGAGAGAGAGAGAAATGAGAGGAGAGAGAGAGGAGAGAGAGAGAGAGAAGAGAGAGAGGGAGAGAGAGAGAGGGAGAGAGAGAGAGAGAGAGAGAGAGAGGGGAGAGAGAGAGAGAGAAAGAGAGGAGAGAGAGAGAGAGAGAGGAGAGAGAAGAGAGAGAGAAGAGAGAGGAGAGAGAGAGAGAAGCAAATTAATGGATACGGCCGTGCCTTGAGAATAAGGACGTTCGGAGTTCAAAGCCATTCTGATAGAAGTGCGGCAATGCAGCAACTGAGTGGAGGAATAATAACACCAGTGCATGAGGCGACTTATTTGCCCCTTGAAATAAATGTTTATCCGCAGGGTCCTAAACTGCGCTCTTTGGTCAAATCAAGAAAGTGCAAGAATCATTTTATTAATTACGAACTTAATTAATTGCTCGCACGGTTCACCTGAAACCCGAAAAACCAACCCTCTCTCCATTTTACATCAAGCGGTAATGGCTCCCTCTTGCCTTTTTGATTCAGTAAGGATACGCGTAGGTAGGTAACTGCGCCGAGATTCCTACGGATCTTTTTTGTCCCTCCTGTACGAAGGGGCTTTATTTATTCCTTTTTTAAATTGCGTAACCAATGTAATGATCCTATTAACAGTGCGGAGCTAATGTAGCTGAAGTTAAATTTATTTCCTCGGCAATCGATAAATTTTGCTGACTCTGATTTTGGCTTGGATATTTTTTAAAATACTAATAATAATACTAATATTTTTTTTTAAAATTTATTTAAGTAAATTCCAATTAATTTATGTTTTCTGTTGTTGTTTTGCGTTGTTTGTTACATCGATGACTGATAGAAGTACGAACAGTGAATAGAGTACAAAATGAGAGGGAACTAAGCCAATTCAAAGTGATAACTGTAAATCAATTTTTAAAAGTAATAAAAACCAAAAGAAAATTGATGTTAAGGTACTGTTCATCATGAAATTTTGAATATCAGGAAGAATTAGAAGTTTTTAGCTACACGGTGTTACACAAAACGCAAGTATTTTTCAGAAAAAAGTACGGCTGTGACACAAGTTAGGTCAAAATTTCGATATAGAGCCCCTAAAAATGTTTCACGTTTTTACCCTCTACGGGGGGCCATCACCAAAATTCCGAAGGACAGCCCCAGATCGAGTGATTCACCGATCAAAAAAACTGAGCATTTTGGCGCAAACTCCTCGTCGATATCGTTTTCTAAATTCGAGATATCGAACTTTGACATTCGAACCTTGGAAAACAATATCAAACTCCGACTTGCGCCAAAATGCTCAGTTTTTAGGCCTTTTCGATCAATTTATCACTCGATCAGGGGCCGTCTTTCAGAAGTTTTGAGATAGCCCTCCTGGGGGTTAAAACGTTAAAAATTTTGGGGGCCCTACAACGAAAATTTAACCAATTTGTGCTACAGCCGCAGTTATCTCTGAAATTACTTGCTGAAGAGAATTTTAGCTGAGATTTTTATAGAATCCGACTTTTCAAACAGAAGAGAAATGCATGATTTTTTGAAAATGGGTCCAAACAGATCTTTGACCTTCGATACCAGCTAAATGAAAAACGATCTTGACCTTTGGCTTTAGCCAAAATGAGCTGTTTTTTTATGGATTTACCAACGATTTATCACAAGTAGGGGTAGTGATTTGAGAATTTTAAGTTGGGGCCGAAAACCCTTCTAAATTATTTTTGGAGGGTTTACGAACACTCACTCGTGTGTGAGTGTAAGTGATTAAGGAACAAAATTTCATAGGTCAACATCACAACATAGCCATACTGATTGAAGTGTGCTCCCATCTGTAGTGCTTACGGCACGTAAAATGAGGGCGAAATCAATAATTAAATGCGACCGGCCCGGAGTCCCAGTTCGGGAAGTTGGAGGGTGAAAAGTGACAACATTGCAACGTATAATACACCGGCAATGTCCATTTCAAAAACAAACTCCGGTGACAAATGACGCTTGGAGCTCAGAAATCATGGTCATCTTCTCAAAGCAAAGTTTCCTTTCGCTAGAGAAGGATGCAAGGTCCCGAATTCGTCCCCTGCATTTCCTCTGTTTCCCACGTTCAACTTTTCCATTTTTTTCCCTCTATTTATTTTTCTTTTTTTCTGGTTTCGCGCCAACGCAAATATTAATTTTAAGTTGCTGAGACTGGACTCTTGACTTCCGGACCGAGACGACGCGACATCACACAAGAAACTTTCAAATATGTAAAAGAAATTCGAAAGTCAAGAGGACTTGGACTTTGATTTATTGCGCGTGGAATAGAAACACTTTTGGTCCCTTCCTCGTCATTGGGACCGGGACAGGGGCCGCTGTCCAGCGAGCGCGGTTTTTCCTTTCCTTTTTTGTTTTCAAACAAAAGAGACTCCCTGCTTTTGACAGCTTGGAATAATTCAGAAATGTCAACGGTGGATAAAAAATGAAGCCTCTCCGCTGTTCGAACATAATTTCTTTCCGTAGTAATGTATCCGTATTTTGATCTTCTTGTCAGTGGATGTGAAGGGTATATAAAGCAGCCAGAGCAGCCTCAATGTGTGAAATTAAGTCTACCATTTGAAGATATCTTCTTCCCTGCAATTCTTAAACAGCCGCAATTTTTACACCCCTACCCCAAGGTTATAGATTAAAGAGGTATGCTCATCTGACTTCGCGCCACAAATTCAGTAGCTCGCAGTTCAAAATCACTGCAGCCAAGATGGCCGACAAAAGCAGAAAACGCACTGGCGCAACCAGGATATCTTCCATCTCTCTCATTTCCCATTTGAATGTATGAGTAGGAAAAGGACAGAAGGAGGGGGTTTTATCCCCTTGTCCATCCTTGTCTAACATACGTTTCTTAATGGAGAAAAGAGAGAGATGAAGAAACTCTCGGTGCGCTACTGAGAAAACGTATTCTCCTCGCAGAAAACATAGGGTTGTTTTCTGCTTTCCTGCAGAGGGCAGCCCGATGTTTTCTGCAAAGAGTATACGTTTTCTGCTTTTGTCGGCCATCTTGCTTGCAGTAATTTTGAACTGCGCGCTACTGAATTTGTGGCGCGAAGTCAGATGAGCATACCTCTTTAATCTATAATCTATATCCTTGCCCATACCCTACCCTCCACCCCTAGTATTTCTTCAAATTGGCCTTTTATCGTATACGGCCAAACTGATAGCGCGGTAATAGTTCATAATATCAAAAAAAAAAAAAGTCCAAAACTCCAATGTCCAACTAAGAAAAATGACCAAACACTTTGTTAACGTCCAACGACATAAAATGTCAAAAAAAAGAGGTTAGGGTACGTCCAAAGCATGGAGCGTATGACAATGTATATGATTACTTACTTGCATCGTCATTCCTCATCTTCAGAGTCACCGACCTCTTAATTAAAGCAATATTTAAAACAAACAGTAGCGTAACTAGAAATCATTCTATCTCTCTTTTTACTCATCCGAATGTACAGGTAGAAAAAGGATAGGAAGAGGGGATTGATCCTCCTTTCCTATCCTTTTCTAACTTAGACATTTAAATGAACAAAGTGAGAGAAAGGTAATTTCTAGTTACGCCACTGAAAACAAACATCGATGTGTATTTTAGTCCTGGGTCAATGATTGGGTTTTTTGAAAGTTGCAAGGCCGTTTGCGAAGGGGCAGAGGAATGGAAAGTGGGCAAGACCAGTGGCGTCGCGTGCCATCAGGCAACAATGTGCCTCCTCCATTTAAAAGCATTCAATAAATCGAATTTACTGTGTGCACTGTGCACCCCCTGAATTCGACCTTTAACATGAGTTTAAATGGATAGAATTCATTGTTGCCAGACTGCACGCGACGCCACTGGGCAAGACAGATCATATAAAAAAAAAAAAAAAAAAAAACCAACTCGCCATCTTCAGACTATTGCGTGCGTTAAATGCATGGGAGCCGGGCAATTAGATGATGGAAATACAATCAATTCTGCTTTGTCATTGCGTCCATTTAAAGGCCCGATGATTTTTTTAACGGAGAGGCGCTACGAACGCACAATGGTCTGAATTTGTCCTAAAAAAGAGTTAACAAGACTCGTCGTACGATATTCAACACGCGGGCACGGCAATAACTCATGAGACTTATGGGGCCGAATTTCAACACGTCTCTTGACCTACCCTCAAAACTTCCTTGACTTGAATAGTGCCATTTGAAAAAACATGGAGGATGAAAAGAGGATGAAGATCACAACAAGGACGATGATTTGGGGAGAATGAGGTAAAAAGAGAATGGGGCATTTGCGAAGGTCTAAAATGTTGAGTTTTTTATAAGGAAAATGAAAGTATGCTTTTAATTTCAATCATCATCCTTGGAACTCCTGTGCGTTATTGTTTCATTTTGATAATTTTTCGACACAAATATCGGTTTTCAGTGGCGTAACTGGGCATGCATGCGCCCTCACGCAAAAAAAGAGCTGCGCCCCCCTCCCCCCATCACCTTCCGTCCCAACCCCTCTCTTCCCCGCTTCACTATTTCCTGGCCTATGACCCCGGCGGGGCTTCATAGAACACATACTCCGACGAAAGAAAAGTTATGAATCAATTTATTTTTTGCTGTCAATTTTAAATCAAAAATAGCCTACCTGTTCTTTCAAAACTTTCTTATTCGTGCCTTAATTGTTGCGACTTCGTCAAAAAGTCTTCCAAAATCCATATCTTTCTATCAATCCTCTCTCTCTCTCTCTCTCTCTCCCCCCCGTTTTCCTATTTTTTCTTCTTCTCTCTTTCCTCCTTCTCTTCTTTTCCTTTTCTTCCTTCGCCCTGTATTTTCCTCCTCTCTCTTCGCGCCCACCCGCAATTGCGGGGGCTGAGGGGGCTATTGTTACGCCACTGTCGGTTTCCTCCATACCTTTCACAACCTATCGTGAGGAATGGGTCTGTTGCAAACTTTTGCTAGAACGATTAAGAGTGTTTAATCTAATGTAAAATTGCCTGAAAAGTCCATTAGTGGTATCATAAAGTCATAAAATGCAATAATAAACTCACAAGAGGCATTTAATGAAATCCAAGATGGCGGATAAATATTGAGCAATTTGTATGCATAGACCACAAACGTCCAAGGATAGCCAACCTCACAGTATCGATCACAACCAGTCACAACGTAAACAAACACATATAACCTCTACCTCCAGTGAGGTTGTCAAAGTTGGCCATCCTTGGATGTTCACGGTGCATGCATACAGATTGCCCGATATTTCTCCTTCATTTTGGATTACATTAAACGCCTCTTGTTAGTTTATTATTGCATTTTATGACTTTCTGATGCCACTAATGGACTGTTCAGGTGATTTTACAATAGATTATACACTCTTAATTGTTGTAGCAAAAGTTTGCAACAGACCCATTGGGGATATTGAGACGTAAGAATTCGAACAGACGCCGTCAGTGGTTACTGATTATTTTTTTATGAAGTCAGCTGTGATGACAGTCGGCCATGATTATTTGAATGTGCCGTGCTAGCCACACAAAATATCGTGCAAGTTGTGGAAAGACACGGGGATGAATAGTGTCTAGTGTTTTTCGCAATTAGTGAGTTCATTAATGAATTTCGGAGATTTCTGATGCTGCCATTGTCTTTTTTACGACTTTATACGGATGAGTCTATACTTTAAAACGCTCTATCCGAAATGGGCAACAGACCCATTTTCGACCAATCGGATCACTCGCAGACAGTCTTAACGATCGCTTTATCGATGAAGTAAATGATCGGCCCTCAGAACGAACCTTTTATCTTAATTTAAAGCAATCGAGTAAAACTATGAAAAACACCAAAAAACGCCAGAACTGTGTGAGGGGCGGGTGTAAAAACCCTTCATAGCATTTCAGTTACTTAAAAACGATCGATTTTGTAGATCAGTGGAGTTAGAGCAACATGTCTCATACTTAGCGATTCCACTAATCCACTGTGAGCAGGCCGGCTAGATATACCGCTAAAGCGATATCAGAGACCTCCATAAGATATAGAAGAGAGAAAGAGAGGAAAAGTAATTCGTAACATTATGGCGTTATTTAAAATTGTTTTCAGATAATGTTCGGTAATTACACCACGCGGAAGGATGGTACGGTCCAAACTGAGGCGAATATAAAGAAGAAAAAAAAATGTATGCCCCAGAATAAAAAAAGCGAAAGAGACTGAATGTGTTGACTGTTGAAGTCATGGCTCTATGTGCACAACTTGTTCCGCCATGGGCGCCATGCATGTAGCGATCCGGACTTAATCGCACAATGCACTAGACATAAATATTTTTTTTTAAATCTTCGAAGCTTCAAAGAATGAGAATAGCCTTAAAGAGAGGTAGAAGGGTGCTTTCTCAAAATTCAGGTCGGGATTTTGAATTACTTCAGGTACATTCTTTTGACTTTTACCATCAAAGCTGATTCATTTAATTTTTTCTCTAATTTTCAATTTTTTTTTTTTTTTTTTTTTTTTTTTTTTTTTAATGTTCAGGAAACTGTCTCGTTTTATAGATTCTTTAAATACTTTGTAAAGAGGAACCAAAATTTAAAGAAATTGCAATTTGGGAAAAGAAAAAAAAAACAGATTGAGGACAATACACAAAAAGCTTTAAAGAATTCACTTCCTTAGAAATTCTCTTAAAGCCTTTCAAAGAAGATGCTAATTTGTCTTACCTTAACGCGTTACAGACTAGGTTTGTTCGAAAGATCGCCACTTTTTAAATTATGAAGGAAAGGTAGTTCACTGTTCGTACTCGGCGGAGTTGGAATTGCCTATACGACGAATTGCAGGCACCCAACAAAATCTATCCTTGCAAGTGTCGCTATCCAGAATTGCATTAATTCGAAATCATGCTACTGGAACAATGTTAAATAGACTAGAGGAGAAAATTGATCTTGGTCCATAAAGGGTTAATCCGATTTTGGGCGGTTTTAAAACAAACATTCACCTTCTTGACCTACGGAATGCTTCTTTTTCTTCTTTTCTTTCATACGCGTCAAGTTCACTTTTGATAAAACGAAAATAACGAGATAACCGTGTGCTTACAATATCAAAAATGTGAACACGCGTGCCTCCTTAGCCTAGACTGTTGATTGTTGAATTTTCAGAGTTTTGTTATCATTTTGGCGCCGAGATATTCATAGTTTTTCCTAAGTTTGCGGTTGAATATTGACATAATCTACAGCGTTTCAATATGGGGGCAGTTGCAAGGATCTAATGTTATTTTTTTATTAAAGAAAATAATAGTACCTACTTGACAAGCTGATAACAATGGTGCCTTTGGTTTTCCCGCAAGAGTCCCGGTTTTGGAGATACATACGCGTAAAGTTGCAAGAAATTGTGTACGTAGTAACGTCGCTATGCGGAATTCCTATATAAAACAATGTATTTTGGGCCGAAATCTAATCTCCAGAACAATAGGATGTAATTAGAAACCAAAGGCATCTTTGTCCTCAGCTCATCAAGTAGGGTTTTTCATTCTCTTTATAAAAAACACAACAGACCCTTGAAACTGTCCCATTCATAAGTGAAAGTAATAAATACTTCTGAAATGTGTTTAAAATACTTCATGATTATCTCGGCGGTTGTTTTGGCCGCGTAGAAGCGGGCTCGAGTTCATGGTGCATTGAGTATAACTTGCGGTTTGAAGCCGATCTGATGGAACGAAAAATGATAATCGGCCAGATCTGAGTAATGTGATCCAAGTACCCGATAGTGGTTTGGAATGGGATCAAAATCATACGGTTAATGGTCGATCATAGAGGAAGAGGGCTGAGGAGGGATGCATTAAGGACGCCAACCAAAACCTGCTATGATTTTGACGGCGCTGAGTCGGACTAAAGAATACAGATGGATTCATCACTACGCATGCGTGAGCGCGTGCTCTCAGCTCTAGGACTTTGATTGAAAATATCAGTTTCAGGATTTGAACTTAGGCGCATTCGAACTTGCACCAGTGTCTTCTCAGTGGAAGTGCGTGAAGTGAAATTTTAGCGCAGTTATGAAACCTACTCTAAGCACACACTGCTAAACCATCAAATCGTTGACAAATTCATAATGGGTCTGTTGCATACTTTTGCTACACCAATATAGAACCTTGATTCTTATGTAAAATTCGGCGAAAATAACGATGCGCACATTAAAAACGTTCAAAATCCACGCATTAACTCAGGAAATCACTTCAATTTCAAACAGCCCGCGCTACACTAGACACTATTTGCACCGGTATACAACTACAAAGACGGAACCATGGTGCATAAGTAAACAACATCCGTAACTACAAAATGATGGAATTCCCTTCTAAATACATGAACTATTGGCTGCATTTGCTGTCTGGTCTTTTCGGTCTATCAAAGATTCCAAAATAATATAAGAAATGTACGCATCTAAACGAAACATTCCAATGTTTGTAAGTTCTGTTCATGTTTACAGAAACGAGATGGTTCCATCTATGTAGTTATAAGTCGGTGATATAGTGTCTAGTGTAGCGCGGATTGTTTGAAATGGAAGGTATTTTCTGAGTTGATGAGTGGATTTTGAAAGTTTTTAATGTGCGCATCGTTATTTTTCACCGAATTTTACATTAGAAACAATGTGTCATATTGATGTAGCAAAAGTATGCAACAGACCCATTAGGGACCCCAGATTTTCGCGACTGAAATTCGCCTCGTAGGCGATTGGGACCTGGCTAGAAGTACGGGTGGCAACTCGCAGATTTCAAAATATATGGTGTAAAAAATCAAAACACGAATGGGGCTCTTGCAAACTTTTGCTGTGAGCAAATGAATAGTTCATTCTGATGTAAAAACCAGCAAAAATCACGAAAATCACACAGAGAAAGTTTAAAATTCAGTAATAAATCTACATAACTACATAAATGGCAAGATCGTAATGGCCGTTCGACGCACGTATCATGGGAGATTCCTATCTAATATGCCACTTCCTCTTTCGAAACACAGAGGTATGTCTCAATTTGGAAAAAATCTCTCAAGATACCTGCGTTGAACCGCCATTAAGCTCGATTCTGAGAGTGAATTTCGTGATTTTTTAGTGCACTCGTCGTCATTTTTACAGGTTTTTATGCAAGAATCAACTCTTCAATATTGAAACAGCAAAACTGAAGCAAAAGTTCGCAAGAGCCCCATTTCGACATTTTAGCGCGAATTTAGGCTTTTTCGCGAATTTGGTCGCGAATTCGCCTACTTCAACTGCGAATTTAGCGATTTCGGCAAATCACAATTTTTTCCCACTAATTTTCGCTGGTTTCTACATCAGAATGGACTATTCATTTGCTCACAGCAAAAGTTTGCAAGAGCCCCATAATGCCATTTGAAACCAAGAATTTGGGGGTTTCAAGTGAGAAAATCTGAGGTCCCGATTCATGTTATGCTCATAATGCCAGTCAGTGTATATCGATCAAAAAATAAAGGTATGAAGGAAAATTACAGAGGCAGTGAATAGGAAAGGAGGCAAGAGTAGAGAGCGGAGTTGCAGTTCGTCCATTTGGACCCATGAAAAAGATCGAAGTAATAGGCGTTCAGTGAACACCTTTGCATTCGACCTTTTACATGAGTTTAAATGGACTTAATGCAAGGTTGACGAATTGCATGCAAGCAACTTATCAACTGTCAAGTTTTCAAAACGTTCTGATTCAAACGAAATTATGGGATTGAATTACAAGGTTCAATTGCTCTGCACAGTCGGCAGCTTTCACACAAAACTTGGCTGTTTCCGAATCCAATTCACTACTCCAGCTTCCCAACCATTGGCGGCGGATAGAGGGAATTGTCTTTCTCTCTCTCCTTCCATTTAAACTTGTGGGTTAGAAAAGGATAGCAGAGGGGGCCATCACGTGACTTTGGCCCCCTCTTCTGTCCTTTTCTAACGCACGTTTTCAAATGGGAGGAGAAAGAGAAAGACAATTCCCTGTGTCCACCCATGTTTTCAACTACACCGGGGGCGTTGTATCGCTTGCGAGCTCACGCTGTTAGCGATAAAACTTCAGCGGTGGGCGATACTGTCACTTCCGGTTACAGATCAGAGGGATGTTTCCGGTTTCTGGTGCGAGCGCGTGCTGTTTCAACTGGAATTAATAGTTGCAACTTGCAATAAATTCATGTGCCTACCTAAACAATGCACACCGTTCTTTGGTACCTTTCACCGGTGCTGAGAGTGTTGCGTTTGAAGGATCTAAGCGCAAGCGCGCACTGTTGCCGGACTGCATTGCTTCTTTTTAATTTATAATTTAACATCGAATCAAACCGATACCTCTGGTATCTAAAGGCCGAAATATCCAGGGGCGCGGCGGCGGCGTAGCGTGCAATTTGGCAACGTCGCAGTTTGTTCATTTAAACCCACGAAAATGATTGAGCTATTAAGTGTACGGTTAAAACCTTTGCAATCGACTTTTTAAATGGATTCAAATGGAAACAATACCACGTCGCCAAGTTGAACGCTACGCCAGTGAAACATCCCGAATTTATTTCTCAATTCGGAAGCCTAAAAAAAAAAAAACGCCATTCATCTGAGGTGTGAATTTTCCGTGTTTTTTTTGCTATAAAAGTTTGAATTTTACTAAATATTCTTTGCTACATCAATTATTAGTTCATCTATTGTGTGTCCAACGGTTCAATTAATCATCTTAACAGTATTTTAGTTTTACTCAGATTTAAGAGCTTAATTCCTAACATAAGGATCGTGCTTGGTCATTTTTTAAGTTTCTGGGAGAATGATACATAGAAACACTGAAAAAAAGTGATAGTGATAATACCAAGAAATATACCATTTCATTTCACCAGAAGCACAACAATATGTGAACGTCAGAAAGTATAGCACTTTGACCAGAAAATTCTGGTGTTAATAACAGAATATGGTCATAGAACTCAAGAATTTCCTAACAATTTTGAAGAACTATGGTACATACACTAGAATTCTGGTAATTGTACTATCCCCAGAGCTGCCGATTTGCGTAGATTTAATGGCATTTTGAAATTCACCGAAGATTCCACCGGTAGAGAAAATATTACAGAGTTTAGTTCAGTGTATGCTGTAATGCACGAAAAATAGTAGAGTCTTTTATCTTTTCTCAACCGGTATATTTTAATTAATTAACGGCGTTTACACCGATTGAGAAAAGATTATGCAGATCAGAGTATTTTCGTGCATTACAGTCATACACTGAATTGAACTATGTGATCTTTTCTCAACCGGTGGAATCATCGGTGAATTTAAAAATGCCATTAAATCTACGCAAATCGGCAGCTCTGACTATCCCTTACATAGGTTCACATATTTTCATGCTTTTGGTAATCTTTTTTTTTTTTTCAGTGAAATGAACTGTGTTCATTTATTTTGGTTGCCTGCATCGTGATCTAAAATCTATTTTGCGGTTCAAAACTGAATAATTATCCAGAATAATACCTGATATCAGTGAAAAAGTGCGTCGATGTAGCCAAATGGCTTTTTAATCTTTCAAGAGGTTAAACTTTGTTGAAACAATAATATTTATTTTATTTGCAGTCCACATGACAACACTGCATCAAATTAATGGGCTCTTTTCGATTTGGATTTTTGGCCTTTTGAATCACGGAGGCATCGATCAAACTAAGAATCGAACAGTTATTCTCTACCTGAATGAAGTTATGTCGTACCTTAAACTGAAAAAAAATTGCTGAATTTAACTATTTTTTAGTTAAAAGTATGGACAACACTTAAAACTGTTAGTTTGGCGATTTAAAATACTTAAAAAATAGTTAAATTAACACTGCACGGAGGTAATTTAACTATTTTAATTAGTCAAACAAACAGTTTCCAAGTAGTGTCCATACTATAAAATAATCAGCACCTTTTTTTTTCATGTATTAAAAATGTTAAGGTCGGACGAAGCTGGACCAAAATCACGTAAATGTTAATGTAGCTGAAACATTTTACAGCGCAAACGTATATGAATGTATTCTTTAAAACCGCCTTCAAATCTTCTGAACGCAACACCGCTTGCTCTGCAAGCGACTCCATGGGCTGAGCGGAGAGAGGTCCACTACCTGGTCAAAGAATCATGACCGTGGGGTCAAATCCACAAATCAACCGCGGGTTGAGTGGGAACATCCGCTAAATGTCGCTTACGTTGCGTTGAACGAAAGAAATTTCCGTAGCTAACGGATTCTGCTGACTGCTGTGTCCCAAATGCTTTTTTACGAGATTTACCGTCAGACTACCCAAGATTATTGGGTGGTACAGGGGTACGTAAATTTTCACGTAATAGCAATGTGATTTTAATCTTTTCGCCGGGAAAAATACTTTGAATTTTACATTGAATGTTACGATGAGGGTTTGAGCAGTTAGTCAACAAATCCACAACCCTGAAAAATGACGTAGCTGAGGAGGCTAATGTCCTCAAAATTTTGCGTGAGCTAGCTAAAAGCGGGATTGAGCTGACACAAAAAAAAGTCCATCACGCGCTTCCTGGTTTTTTTTTTTTTTTTTTTTTTTTTTCTTTTAATACCAAATGAAGAATGAAATAACGTAATAAATGATTACGCACTTTGTTAAGCCCGATGTTTACGGTTGTCACTTTATTTAAGTAAATATAGCCATTTCGGCTGTTTTAGCCAACTCAGGTTATGAAATTAGGTTAAAAAAAAAATAATGAATGAAAATGAAAGCAAAACTCCAAGACATTTTTGGAGCTGGGGGGTGATCACGGAGGATCGTTTTGTTTTGGTATCGTTATCGTTATCGTTTGCATTAAATCAAAAGGGCTTGCTTCTGCGCAACTCGATCGCGCAGGTGATCCCCTCCTCACCTCTTCCTACTTCAAACGATCGAGATTACGACAGCCTCCGACTCATCGCTTCCTTTCGTCCGTTTCAATCGTTACGAGGAGCTCAAAACGATTCGATCAGTTGAGCCACCCATAAGGTTACACGTAAACGATAACGATAACGATACCAAACGAAACGATCCTACGTGATCACCCCCCAGGGGTTCAGGAGTTTTGCCGGAGATGATTTCGATGCGAAACGCTTACTTACTCTAATAATTGATGAATTAATAATTAATTAATAATGAATAATTAATTAATTAATTAATTAATAATTATGCGATTAATTTTTTATAACCTGATGATGGCTGAGATAGCTCCAGTTATTTAACTACACAAACAGTGGTCTAATTAGATTGATTCTCTTCCAAAAGGCTCTATACATTTATTTTTAAATAGAGCTGTTGCAAACTTTTTCTCCAGGCTTATTAATAGTTGATGATGGGGTAAAACCCTGTAAAAATAACGATTAGCGCACTAAAAAATCATGAAATCCACTCCCAAACTCATACAATGCTTTAAAACGCGAGACTGTAATGGCGGCCGTTGCCGCCCAAATCTCAAGGCAATTGTATGCTTCTTCTTCGTGTGTGGTGTTGCGAGAACAACTCGTGTAGATGGAGCTGATTAAAGATAGGGAAACCCTATGTGATCAGTGGCATCGGCCGCCATTACGGTATCGCGTTTGAAAGCATTTTGTGCGTTTCGGAGTGGATTTCGTGATTTTTTTAGTGCGCTAATCGTTATTTTTACAGGGTTATACCCCAGAATCAACTATTAATAAGCCTGTAGCAACAGTTTGCAACAGCTCCACTCTAATTATAGCCAAATCTCGTTCAATGCTTGAAAGTATCCATTTTCCGAATTTAATAAAGTACCGATTTTTTTCTTTTTTGCCCTCCTTTATTTCAATTCCCAGAGTTCTGAACTGCTTTGTTCTTGTTGTTGTTGTTTTTTTTTCTCTTCTTGGATTTCAGTTACGTGTTGATTGAAATCTTACACTTTCATATATAAGAGCTTGGTGGTGGTGCGTGGTCTGTGTGGGTGTTTGGGTGTTTCTCTTTCTCTCTCTCTCTCTCTCTCTCTCTCTCTCTCTCTCTCTCTCTCTCTCTCTCTCTCTCTCTCTCTCTCTCTCTCTCTCTCTCTCTTCATCTCCTATCATTTTCTCATTACAGCAAGAGCTCAAGCAGTATCAATTGCAACACATGTTGGCAAAGCTTTTGTCGACGGAAAATAAAAATTTTCACAGCAGAGCGAACGTTCCGTGTCTCGCTCCCTCGCTTTATTTTCTCTGTATTTGTCTCCCTCCGCAAAATAGTCTGATCGATTTTTCATTTGCGCACCCTTCATGTCAATTTGGATTCTGCAATTTCGTCTCGTTGAAGGTTTTATTCGCCCGTTAACCGCGGTTGTAATTTCCTACAAATGAGGTGGAGGTGGAGGTGGAGGAGGAGGAGGGGGAGGTTAGGGATGGAAATATCGTTAAACCATCGAAAAAGTATAATAGATCCTATACACTCCCACATACAACGCGGAGATAGGACTACAGAATCTAGTGAGCAAAGATGATATTTTTCACCTAATTTATGTTAAATGATGGCGGCCACTAAACTTCTGGCAATGTTGCTTACATATTTTTTTTTTTTTTTTTTTTTTTTTTTTTTTAAGTGGTTAATCAATTTTCAGAAGAATGGGTCTGTTGGAAACTTTTGCTACAACTATAAAGAATATATTCATCGTATGTAAAATCGCCCGGAAAGTCCATTGGTGTCATCAGAAAGTCATGAAATGCGATAATAAACTCACAAAAGACGTTTAATGAAATCCAAGATGGCGGTAAAATATCGAGCGATATGTATACATGCACCTTTAACATGCAAGGATAGCCAACGTTGACAACCTCACAGCTTCAGAGGCTTTGTGTTTAGTTACGGTGTGATTGGGTGTGATCGATATTGTGAGGTTGGCTATCCTTGGATGTTTGTGGTGCATGCATACAGGTTGCTCGATGTTTGACCGCCATCTTGGATTTCATTAAACGTCTCTCGTGAGTTTCATATTGCATTTTATGACTATCTGATGCAACCAATGGACTTTTCACGACATTATACATGAGATTGAACACTCTATAGCGCTGTAGCAAAAGTTAGCAACAGACCCATTGCACCAGAGCATGAATTACAGGCAAGTATCTAACCTGAGTCAAGCTAAAAACCTTGAGGGAAAATACTGGATAAATGAAAAAAAAAAAAAAAGAAAAAATAACGCCAAGGAGGGAGAGGGGAAACGACGCTGAGTGAAACAAACTATTCATTCGCAGTTCCGCCCCCCCCCTCTCCTCTCTCTCTCTCTCATGGCCCATTAGACTGTATGTGTTAGAAAAGGACAGAAACAGGGGCTGAAGTCACGTGAAAGCCTCAATATCCATCCTTTTCTAACACGTGAGGTCAAATGGGCTAGAAAGGAGAAAGACAATATCCTTGCTACGGCTACACCCGCAAGTGTGAATAACAATAAATAAAATGACATTTTTTCGCAAGAGCGCCCAAGTATACATAGTTATGTTCAGCACAACTGGTATGTATGTGAGTAGATACTCGTTTTAAGATGGATATAAAACTTGCGAGAACAATTTCGGCAAATTACCGCACACTCGATATCCCTCCGATATACGTATCACATTCTATCCTAGTAAAAGCGAGGAAAATCTACTCCATCCAGAAGGACCAACTCTTAGCGTAAACGACTCTGCCAGGAGGAAATTTAAGGGGGGGGGGGGGGGTTGGAGTGAAAATGAAGGGAGGATAGGGGGTCAAATGAAAAGGAAAAAAGGGGGAGGGATGAGGGAGATCTGGAAAAGTCACTCCAGCCCGGCTTATGGGAGAGAGAGAGAGAGAGAGAGAGAGAGAGAGAGAGAGAGAGAGAGAGAGAGAGAGAAAGAGAGAGAGGCGACCAGTGAATTAAATCGACAAAACTGTAATCCAGCAATAAATACCCCTCTTCCCCTCAACGACACGCTGCGCTGCGCCGCGCCGCACAGTGTGACCTCTTAATGGAAGATGCGGCAAAAACCTCATACGATGCAAGAACCTCGTTGAATTTGAAATCAAATACGTAAAAACGGCGGTAAAGGTTTATTGGTTCACCAAAAAACATGCAGTGAGCCTCTCAACAAGATTTCTTTAAAACCCGTGGGGGGAGGAAGGGGGGGAGAGATTTGTACAATCTCCAATTTCTCGGCTTTTGTCCCATTTTGGTGAGGATATTTCGCATAGCTGATTTGCTAATGTTTTCGTCGTTGTCACTATCTTTATCATTGTTGCTCTTGATGGTGATGGGAGTGGTAGTGGAGGTTGTGATGTTGATTTTGTTGGTTTTCTTTGTTTCCAATTGTTTTTTTGTTTGCCTTTGCTACTATACAGGGTAATTCAAACCAAACCAAACCACTCAGCCTCAATTTTTTTTAAGATAGCAGCTGGAGATAGTAAAAAGTGGACCAAACGTTCACGTTATAAATCTACCCCAAGGAATTCAAAGAAAATATTTTCAGCACCCCAAAACCAAGCCATCAGTGCTTTTTGGGAGATTAAAAATTGTTTACTTAGAATTTTCGGTGACAGTTTATATTGGTGCAGTTTGTTCCAAAAACTGTTATCAGACAACTATGAAAGTGATTACCTATCAAGTGGGTGTTGTAGCAATATAATGATGAGCTATGTGGAGAGGACATAAATGGTTGTGTGCGATTTCGGTGTTGTCAAGTCAAAGGATCGCAGCGAAGTAACTCAGTGCGACAGCGCAGTGGAGTGAGCAAGGGAGCCAGCGCAACGCGACAGGTTGGAACTTGTCTCGGCAACGCTGCTGTGCTGTCGTCCGCCGGAACTTTCGAGCCTACTAAACCTTGTGCCGTTCTCCCTCATTTTTCTCCCTTCCCGTGGCTTCTACGTAAAAATTGCTAGAGACCAAAATTGAAGACCATAAAATTTCCTTTCTTCTCATTGAAAGTTTTATTCCTTTAAGTGATTTTTAACTGAGATATGAAACAAAAAGCCAGATATATAGTTTCATTGAATTTTCTGTAGCCCCGCGCACGACCCCGCTTCGCTATGTTCAACGGCTCATATCTTCCAAACCCAATGAAATCCGGTTACAAATTTTTCAGGGTAGTTTGTCCACATACCCAGTATGCCAAAAATGCCAACGAGAAACCGGAGCTCACCGGAGCTAGCTTTTGAAAGTCTATAACTTTGCAAAAGTTCCTTCTAATTCGAGGAGTTGGCAATATAAGTCTTGCCAATGCATGATAATTTTTTTTTTTTCAAACTAACCATGAAGGTTTATTAAATAGGTCTTATGTTGTTCAGAAAAGTGCCTCCTATTTCAAAAATAACGATTAAACAGTCTAAAAGTACCGATTTAAAATTTCCAAAAAATACAGCAAATTTCGGTTTATGAATAAAACTCCAATTCCAAGCCTCATATCTCCAAATAAAATGAAAAAAAGTCGAAATAACCGTCCAAACCTATTAGTCTATACCCTAAGGAGTAGAATTACCTTAATTTTGAAGAGTTTCGATGGATTTGGACAAATAGGGTTTTTGCCGCTTAGGACACACTGTGCGCCGCCCCCCCTCCTTCACGACGCATTTATTCATTCTTATATAATTCAATTGTAAAAATCTCTTCGGATCTCGGGCGAAGATTGAGAGCTTCTGAAGAGGTCCTCCGCTAATCCATCCGTCGCATCGGCGCAAATTAACTGTTGCCAAACATCAGTGGAAAGAAAATGAAACCTGAGTCGAATTCGTGGGTTCGAATACATGGTTGAAATTCGGAATAATTTGAAGCAATCGTTTTCACGCCAACAGGGCTTTTCCAAACTTTTGTCATAAGCAGATTTATATTGAAATCTGATGTAAAAAACGAGCAAAAATCACGAAATCACACTTATAGTTCATGCAACGGGGAGTTAATATGGATCCAAGCTTGCAAATGTTGGAGAATTATGTCTGACAGTCGATTCATAGCTATTTTGGGTCGCTGAATCCGAATCTGAACTTTGGGTACGAGGGGGCGTAAAGACAGCCATTTTCCAAACTGACGGTCAAAATCACGTTTTTGTGGCTTATTTTGCTTACAACAAGATCGCCATTGATCAAATGAAACGTATAAATATGAGCAGGTGGACGAACGAACTGACTTTTCCACAACAAAATACTGCACAAATTCACGGTGGGTGTGAATTGTGCAATGAGTATCCGTATGACATTCATTCTGGATTAGTTTTTTTTTTTTTTTTTTTTTTTATCACGCGGAATTACACCCTTTTAACGTGCACCCCCGCCCTCCCTCCACCAGGCGATTGAATCCACACCCACGCACACACCCGAGTAATCGCTGCGCAAAAGTCACTCCGGGGCTGGATGACAGTGAATTTTAATTGCTTCGCCACGTCGCTTCGCGTCGCCGGTCGTGGGAGCGCGCACCCGCAGCAAACCAGCGCGATCGGTGACTCCGCAACAAGCCCCTTTGCTGCCGGATCTGCGCCCTTGGGCAGATGGGGTTAGCATGCAATCTGGCAAGCATTTTGTTCGTTTTTTTCATTATTTTTGATAAAAAATTGATCCCTGAAATAAAGACACCCCCTCTACAATTTGAAAAAAACCAAGTTGCTTAACTCCCCCCCTAAAGGGCATCCCCCAAAAAAATGTGGGGCTTAAAAGAAACTTCGGCTAAAATAAGGGAAGATATATTATGTTTTAGCGTTTTTCGAAAAAAATCGACCGTTCATAAGTTAAAGAGGGAGGAAGGGACTTTTGAGACACCTTGTTTATAATTCTAAGGATGGAATCTGCTGAGAACAGCATCGGTGAACCAACGGCCTGCACAGTGCACACAGCCACACACCCTCTTCGGGGGTCTCAAAGTGGTCTGCACGAAACAGGAAAATAGTTGCAATGAATGGCAATTAACGTGGCTGCCTCGTCACACTGTTGTGCATAGGACATTGTCAACATGCCGGCGGCGGCGCGCGGCGCAAAGTTCAATCCTTCCACAGGGTGTCTAAAACTTGCGATGGAGATTTGTAACCGCAGACTTCTTAAGGTGATTCCAGGCGGAATTTTTCCGGATTTCGATCAAATAGCGCCTCTAGTCGATCAGGGAAAAGTTGTGTTTTCGACATTTTAAATTGAAACCAAAGAAAAAACGCAAAATTAAAAAACATCAGCACCTGCGAAATTTTTTTATGGATTTTTTGAGCCCAACACGGACGAAATTGGTTCAGAATTAAAGCCGTACATTATAAAATTCATTTCGTCATAAGCTTACTGAGTGAGAGTAAGTGCGAGTGATGGTATGTCTATCTGCCTCACTCGCACTCATTGAGGCTTATAGGAATTTTCGTATTTCATAATTTCCGGCTTTATTTTTGAGTGTTTCAGCTTGAAACTTTCAAGGTATCTTCCTGAAGTATGCTCGCAGGTGCTGACGTTCCTCACTTTTGTGTTTTTAACGTAAATGCGTCGATTTTAGCAAAAAAATGTTGACTTCTTGAGCAGCTTGGCGTGAAGTCTACGGTTGTAACTAATCGATCCTGGAATCATCCTTAAAAGAAACAATTAAAAAAAAAAGCTACGAAAAACACGCAAAAAAACGAAAGCACTGTGTGAGGGGTGGGTGCAAAAACCTTTGTCACATACAATGAGGCTATTGCACACTTTTGCTCTAAGCGATTGAATAGTCGATTCTGGTGGAAAAACCTCCAAAAATAACGATGTGTTATAAATGCAATGTGGAGCTTGCATGTTTATGAAAATTCCGAAATCCACTCCTAAACTTAATAAACTCTTTTAGTTGCGCGGGCGTACTGGTGGCTTAGGGCAGTAATAATGGGAGATTCCCATCAACAATACTTAAACTCCATCAAGAAGTGACCTATTTGAGACGACTTTCATTTGAAACCGGTGTCACTAGATGTCACGGTACCATTCGTCGGATGTGGATCACTACTCTGATGACTAATTAATCTGTGAATCATCCTTATCAGCATAGAGAGAAGACGAAATTAAGATAGGAATCTCTCATTATTACTACCCTATGCCACCATTACACTCCCGCAAATAAAAGCGTTCAATGAGTTTAGGAATGGATTTCGGAAGTTTTTAGAGCTTCCATCGTTATTTTTGGAGGTTTTTACACCAGAATCGACTATTACCTGATGACTAATTAATCTGTGAATCGTCCGTATCAGCATAGAAAGGAGACGAAATTAAGATGGGAATCTCCCATTATTATTACCCTATGCCACCATTACACTCCCGCAAATATAAGCGTTCAATGAGTTTAGGAATGGATTTCGGAAGTTTTTAGAGCTTCCATCGTTATTTTTGGAGGTTTTTACACCAGAATCGACTATTACCTGATGACTAATTAATCTGTGAATCGTCCGTATCAGCATAGAAAGGAGACGAAATAAGATGGAATCTCATTATTTTACCCTATGCCACCATTACACTCCTGCAAATATAAGCGTTCAATGAGTTTAGGAATGGATTTCGGAAGTTTTTAGAGCTTCCATCGTTATTTTTGGAGGTTTATACACCAGAATCGACTTAAAATCACTTCATAGCAAAGGTGTGCAACAGCCCCATTAGCGTTACCTTAGAGAGGTTTCAGTTGGTACGCAAAGTTTGGTCACACCCTGTGGACGTTGCACGCATGTGAGAACTTTATTATATTCTCTAGGAGGAAAAGGAAATTATGAAACGGGGGTGACAGGGGAAAAAAGCCACGACAAACAATAAAAATGCTTCAGGGCGGATCGCAGAGCGCGGAAAGAGGAAATTGAGAAGAACTCGCATTTTCTGCGCGACTGAATTTTTTTGTGAAGTCACGGCGACAAAAGGCAAAAGGTTTCGATCCCCCACCCCTCCCCCTCCACCCCCCACCATAAGCCTGTTGTCAACTCGCCCCTCATTCAATGCTCCTCGACGTTCATTGCTCGCTCGAGAAACAAGCGAAGATCACGGACAATCGCAAAAATAATAGCTTCATCAATTAAAAAAAAAAAAAAAAAAAAAAAATAAAAATAATAATAAAAAAAAAATAACAATTCTGTAATCGTTTGCTTTGGCCACCACCGCTGCCATTTTCTGCACTTTTTCTTTCCGCTGAAAACCCATTGTTCGAGGGCAAAAGTTAATTAAAAATAATTTTGTTTAAAAAGTCGAGAGGGAAAAAAAGAGCAGAGAAAATGGTAAATGGGGGGGGGGGTGAAAATAATAATAAAAAGACGCGCGGATCTGTCAAATGTAAGTACAAGGGAGAATAGTATAGGGGTGCCGGTGCAATGATGCATCATGGGAATTGGGGAAGTCCTTAATTTCAATGGGGCTCTTGCAAACTTTTGCTATAACACGGAAAAAAAAACTACGGTGAAAATAACCATACGGATACCTGATTTTGGCACCTGCTAGATGTTTATGGTAATGTTAACCAGGAGTATACTATGTTTTGACTAGGTACTAGGTGATGTTACCTGATTGCATGTTGAATTTACTCAAAGTATCGGTAAATGTACCATACTTCTGGTCAAGTTTTCCATAACATCTAGCAGGTGCCAAAATCAGGTATCCGTATGGTTATTTTCACCGTAGTTTTTTTTTCCGTGAAGCAAACAAATGGTCCAATCTGATGTGCAGACCAGCAAAAATCACGAAAATCACACCGAAAAAGTCTAAAATTCAGTAATAAACTCACGTAACTGCTTCAACGGCAAGATCGTAATGGCGCTTCAACGCAGGTATCATGGGAGATTCCTGTCTAATCTGTCACTTTCTCTTCGGAAACGCAGAGATGATATGTCTCATTTTAGATAGGAATCTCCCATGATACCTGCTTTGAAACGACATTATGCCTGATTCTGAGAGTGAATTTTTTGATTTTTTAGTGTACTCATCGTCATTTTTTACCTTCAGGTTTTTATGCAAGAATCAACTCCTCACAATCATCTGTAACAAAAGTTTGCAAGAGCCCCATTATTTTAAAAAACTCTTCGGGCAGATATCTTCGCGAGTGAGAAAAATATGCGGAGAAAGGGCGGGCGGGGGATAGCCGAAAGCGTAGCCACCCTTCTTGGCGCAGTTAAAGCACTGCCACATCCCTTTCCATACCACTCACCTTTTTTCACCCTCGTACCTCCACCTTTTTTCCACCAAGCCTATTGGGCCACCGCCCGGGGGGTAAATTGGCGACATTTTCAAAAGCACCGCATTGTAATTCGTTTAAAGGCATGTTCCATGTTGAGTAATCAAAGAGATTTTCATATTACCCGTGGAAATACAACTCTCCCTCCCACCATCCATTACAGTCACTCTCTATGGCTTAATCACATTTACGACCTCCACGAGAGCCCTGAAGGACGACGCGGCACGCGCACGTCTACAAGGGCTGGCTCAGATGACATCCTTTTTTGGCGTTCGAAGGCTTAGTCAAAGTCCAGGATCCCTACCTCGCTCGCGGGTAATATGTTAGCTACAAATATATACGGCTTATACTTTCAGTATGGTTCATTTCCGACCTCATTTCTTTAAAAGAATAATCATATGGCTTTAGAATATACAAAGAATCTCTGAGAAAAATTTCTTATTGCTATAACCGGACGTCTCGTTAATACTCACTTCACCGAAATTCCTGTTCATTTAACAAGAAATTTCTATTATTTCTACAGGAATTCCGGTCAAGTTGTTGAAATAACAATAATTCCTGTTGAAACAAGACGTCTGATTGAGTTAACACGAAAATTTGCTCAAAAACAGTGAATGAAACGCTGCTCTACGGTATGAGATCGAAAAAGTAAGAGGTATAAAATCAGCGAAAAAAAGTCATTAAAAACCAACGTTTCCTACCTTTACAGTTCAATATAAAACCTTCCAGTAATATTTCTCGGTTCAAATTATTGTTCAACTCTCAAAGGACCGCAGGTTAGTATAAAATAACATAAGCATTCTTTCGTTTTTTTTTCCAAGGAAGGTAGTTAACTGTTCGTATTCGGGGGGAGTTGGAATTGCCTATACGGCGAATTGAAGGCGCCCCGCGAGATCTTATCTTATCTCATCAATAATCGCGTTCATCTGGAAAGACTGAAACAATGTGAAACAGACTAGAGGAGAAACAGCGAGTGTACTCGGGGTTGGCCAATAAGAGTTTAAAGGTGTTTTACTGTTATTAAAATTGATCGCGAAAGTTTATAAATGATAAATTTGAGGGGTTTCTCCCCTCCTTTGATTTTTTGCCACTTTTGGATGATCACAGACCAAAGTGTGCTGTTCGAGAGGAAAAAGTAAGTCTAAAATGCTCTCTAATAAGACGACCGTAAGCTAAATAATTAGATATTCTAAAAAACATATTTTTCTTTTTAAAAGAAGTCTTTTACCAAAGGATGATTTTATAGAGAGACTAACTTTAAACGATCTTCGCTCTCCGGTTTTCCACGATTTATAAGCCAAAAATCTGCTTTATTCGCCCCCCCCCCTCCTCGACTCATACTCATTTTTCTACCTCTTGAGGTATTAAATAGGTGCAGAGGAGGGATAGAACTACGTACTAACGCACTAAGGTTAGAGATCGAAAAAACGTGGCCAAAAATCAGTGAAAAAAAAAAAACAAAACAAAACAAAAAAAACAAAAAAATCATCAAAAATCATCGTTTTCGGCCTTAAGAACTCAACTCAAAACTTTCCAGTGGCATTTGAAGGTTTAAATTACTAATTAAAAGTATTTTCTGTGATTAAATTTAGTCCTGAAAGTTTATAAATGACAAATTGATGAGAAATTTACTCTCTGATTGTTGGCCACTTTTTGACGAAATCAGACCATAGTGTGACGTTGAAAGGAATAGAGACGAATAGCTGGAAAAGTTTACCTCTGTCAAAGGATTCTTCATCTTTTTACCAAAAAAAAAAAAAAAAAAAAAAGAGCAGAAGTGCAGAAAAGGTATTGGTACGGCATTCAAATCAAAAGACTTTTTTCCACGTATTTGGGGGGGGGGAGGATGAAAAATAAATAAAAATAGTGAGGGGTATAGCTTTTGAGAGCTAGGATCGATAAGTTATCTGCAAAGAATTCGTGACACCACGGAAGAAATCGCGCTCGTTTAAGTTTTTTAGTCCTTTGTTTTGTCCTCTTCCCTCGATTTTCTTTGTAATAAAACTGAAACTTATTGCCCTTTCGTTCGACGTGAGTCGATTGGATCTGTCGTCATCAGCCCTCTTACAAGATCCCTCCATTCTAATTACAGTTTAACTACGGATTAAAAGGCACTTCTATTGCCGTCTTCACCGTTTTTCTTATTTTTTGTACCGGGACAGTATCGTTTCCGATAAACGTTAATCAAAACAAAGAGAATCCTGGAGAATTTAATCAATCAACCTATTTATGAAAATGAAATGACGGACTAGGTTAATAATTAGGATATTTAATTAAAAAACCCCTCTCTGGGAAGGGGACGAAAAAAAATTTTACTCCACGACTAAATTCACACGGTGTGGACAAAATTCGTACAAAACAGAACCGGGTTTGTGCAACATTGAAAATTTGAGCAACACTTAAGTAATTACTTACTAGTTTTTTTCAGTCCACTTGATTTTTTCAGTGTTTTTGATCCAAATGAAAGAAGGCCTTTAGGTCAGTGGCGGCTCGTGCGATTTGGCAACTATGTTTTCCCTCCATTTGACTCGATGTAAAACAATCGAATGCAGGTGAAGCGCTGCTTCATTATCGAACCGATTATTTTCCATAGAATTAAATGGAGGAGAAACGTTGTTGCCAAATTTCACGGGCCACCACTGCTTTAGGTACTGGATTCGAAGCATTAGTTCACTAATTAATAAATAAAACCATAATTATTTTATTTTGACGAAAGTACGCCTTCAAGAGAGCTAGCAAAATTACTGAATACAGTGATCATCACCGGTATCCACGAACTCCACGATTAATTTTCAGTGAAACGTCCTCGTTATCCGCGACCCTTTGCTTCGCTTATCCGCGAATGGGTGGCAGGAAAAATCAAATTAAACTGAAAGTTTCCTATTTATAATCTCTAAAAAAGGTGTAGTAGTTAAATTTGTTTCAGTTCTTACAACAAATTTTTGTTCTCTTGCTCAATACATACTTTAAAATTCTCAGTTTACTCAAATTTCCAAGTTTTAATTTCAACTGTCCATTTAACTTAAAATGTCAAACAAAAGATCAAGAGAATATGTCCCTAATAATTAATAATCCTACCAGCTTAAAGTTCTTTTAATGACAGTTCTTAAAGTTCTTTTAAATGCATGGCTAAAAGGCGAAGGAGGGTCATGTCCTTAATATAAAAACTCATGCACCGATCGATAAAACTTTTGATGAGTAGAAATGCAATGAAGGCAATCTTAACATCTCCCTATAGCAACGCCTGACAATCTTTTACTGTTCAAAATATTTTTTCTTAACCTAGATTACACTATAGCCTCTCACTTCACTGTTTTATTTAATCCATCTTATTTATCAAGAACCTTTATTTCATTGTTTCACACTGATTAGTTAGTGTTTTTAAGCACCATTGCAATTTTTCATTTGGGGTGTAGTTACTTCAGCATTACTTAGCAATCAAAACATGTTCATCCACAGGACCCTCGTCGCCTCGGAAGCTGCTTTATAGGCTCTAAAAATCGACAATCAGAGGTGTTTCAAAGATTTAGAACACGCGCCTGCTGTACAACGAATAATTATCACTTCGCAAAATAATTTAATTATCTATGAGAGATGAGCTCGCTCTTCAGTATAGCGTCCCGTTACCACACTGCTTTGGGAAAGAGAGAGAGAGAGAGAGAGAGAGAGAGAGAGAGAGAGGAGGAGAGAGCCCTGTCGTGAATACTCTCTAATCAACGCCTCTAATCAAAATTCTGGGAGGATCTTCACGGAAGGAGAAAACATGAGATCGATGAAAAATGTGTTGCGAGGGTCCTCTATCCTAATATTATGTCTTAATGAACTCCTACAGCCGAAGGAACTTTATGAGATTCTACGGGGGGGAATAGTTGTTTGTTTTTATATTTATTTTCGTTTTCTTTATCTTCCCCTCGTTTTGCGTTCGTGCTTTATTTGGTCCTTCACTTTTATACCACGACTCTGACTACTCCTCTCTCGGGCTAACCCATGGGCGGATACAGGGAATTGTCTTTCTCTCTCTCCTCCCATTTGAAAACGTGCGTTAGAAAAGGACAGAAGAGGGGGCCCAAGTCACGTGATGGCCCCCTCTGCTGTCCTTTTCTAACACATAAGTTCAAATGTAGGGAGAGAGAGAAAGACAATTCCCTGTATCCGCCCATGGGCCAACCTCTTCTTATTACGCTTCAGAAATATCCATCTGTGCTTACACTGTTTTTCACAGCATCCGACGCCATGCCTACGCCCTAGATAAAACAGTTGAAAATGAAACGCGCTAACTAATCCAGCTTTCAGAAGGGCCCTATAATTTATGGATGGATTTTACTTCTTTCTATTTCGGTGAAACACAATTTTACTTACGTCACTCAACACAGGCTTTATGGGTAATACTTAAAGAGCTCAATATATAAAATGATTTGTTGAATGGGGCTTTTGCAAACCTGGTAAGGTGGTCCAATCTGATGTAAAAACCAGCGAAAATCATGAAAATCTCACTAGCTAGAAGAGTTAAAAATTCAATAAAAAACTCAGAAAACAGCTGTAACGGCACGATCGAAATGGCGGAGCTACGCAGATATCTTGGGAGATTCCTGTCTGATTTGTCACTTTCTCTACGGAAACACAAAAATATGCCTCAAAGATAGGAATCTTTCATGATACCGACTATAGTTCTACCACTAAGCCCGCATCTGAGTGAGCTTCGTGATTTTTCAGTGCGCTCATCAACATTTTTAAAGGTTTTTATACAAGAATCAATTCTTTCATTCTTTGTAGCAAAAGTTCGGAAGAGCCGCCCATTGTTATTTGTCTTTAACCCTTAACAGATCAGATTAGATCAAAAGAACGCCACTCCTTCGTTTATATAGAGAAGGTAGTTAACTGTTCGCACTCGGGAGAGTTAAAATTGCCTACACGATAAATTGAAGGAGCTTGTAGCAAACCTTATCTTGTAAGTATCTGCATTATGATACTGGAACAATGTGAAATAAACTAGAGGAGTATACTCATACTTAGCTCAGTGTTGCCAGATTGGGGTGAAAAAGTCATGCGCTTTACACTGATTTAAATGGGGGACGATACGGCTTTTTTCCCTCCATCTGGCAACACTGACTTAGCCTATGAGGGGTTGATAAGCATCGTAAGCTGGTAAAAGGACGACTTTATGGTATAATATCCCTCTCGATAAGATCAGTAAACATAGAACTCAGAATAATTTATTTAATCTAAATTACATATTTTCCTTTTCAGTGATTTGTAATAATTTATCCATCACTCACTAGTCACTATCCCCCTTTTTTTTTGGCTGAACGGGGGCTGAAGGGAGTTTCAGGTCACCCCCCTCCCCTTTATCCGCCAATTTTCTTAATGGACCAATTTCACACGATTTTTTTATTGTCTTATCGTAAAGTACTACCTACATGAGCTGAGTAATAGGTATTTTTTACAAATTTTTTCGGGTACTGGATCATGGAGGAAAACAGGTTTAAAGTTGTGGAAAATATGTGTCCCATGACGTCATCGGATAGATATCCCCATTTAAACATATGTATTCTCGTCGATTCGAATAAAGCGCCGTTTCTCAGGAAACGCTTGCCTAAAAAGAAAACCAAAAATATCCCTGTTCTCACTTCACCGGGTACGTTCATTTTTTCAACTAAATAAATTTTCAGACACATGCAATGGGTACAGCGCTGTAGAGTAACCAATCTGATGTAAAATCGCGTGAAAAGTCCATTGGTGGCATCAGAAAGTCATCAAATGCAGTATGAAACTCACGAGAGACGTTTAATGTAATCCAAGATGGCGGTAAAATATCGAGCAATCTGTATGCATGCACCTTCAACATCCAAGGATTGGCAACGTTGACAACCTCACAACTTCAGAGGTTATGTGTTTATTTACGTTGTGATTGGGTGTGATCGATATTGTGAGGTTGGCTATCCTTGGATGTTCGTGGTGCATGCATACAGGTTGCTCAATATTTTACCGCCATATTGGATTTCATTAAACGTCTCTCGTCAGTTTTATACTGCATTTTATGACTTTCTGATGCCACCAATGGGATTTTCACGCGATTTTACATTAGATTGTTCACTCTCAATCGTTCTAGCAAAAGTTTGCAACAGACCCATTGGTCCATTGCATACGTTCAAACTGGAGAAAAATTAAATCGCACACCATGAACCAGAGTTGGGCGAATGGGGGGGGGGGGGGGGGGGGGTTTGGTAATCGATTACACGATTACCGAGTGATTGTAATCCGCGTTTTTTTCGGAGGGTCATTTTATGATAATCGCAGGTCTGCTTTTTTACAAGCCACCCTTCACATTATTTGCAGCAGAATTAGATCTAATCGAAAAGACCCAAAAGTTTACTATTTATCAGTGAAAAATACATTTAATTTCCATCCAAAGGTTTGACGATTGCCGATTACCCAGTAATCGTGTAATCGATTACACTTTTATTCGCCCACTATGCCATACCTAAAGATGCACGCGATCTGACTTCAGTCAGTGATGCGTTGATCATCTTTAAAGCTTCACTGGCAATAAGTCATCTTCATCATTGAATTCTCTTCACATATACACATTTACCTATACTATGTATAAACACGATGCTTAGAGTTCAAGTGCGTCTTTCTTTTGCAAATTGATTAAAGCAGCGAATAGGTTCCGTTTTCTTGTTAACATACTCCCATATCCGGAATCTACATACCGAGTACGCGGCATATACAAGCGAACTCGATCTATTGTCCCGATAGTGCGTTTATAATAATCTAAAATAGCTCGCGCGTTCGCTAGCTTCGCCGTCGCGTTGCGTGTGAACTTTTAACGTCTTCGGGAGAATGGGTTAACGCAGGATGCTTTCTGTCGAAATCCATCTCAGAATAATTATCTGCAACTTCATTAGCGTCTCCTTTAAGTTATGCAATACGACAAACGACCTTTAGTCTATCTTCATCCCTTCCCCCTCCTCCCCCCAGGACTGATCCACAAACGATCCTCCGCGCTCCTTTGTTGCCACGGAATGAGGAATCTTTGAGGATGGAAAATTCGGAATTGAAGATGAAATACACGGTTGCCGGATTTGATCCAAAAACAACCGGATTTCTTAGTAGTAGTAGATTTGATATACAGACTGGTGAGAATTACCACGAAAAATATCAAAACCAGGTCCCTGCACTGAGAGAATTCTTGTTTTAATCCAAGGTGTATTAATTTGTGTTAAAGGATATTGCACAGTGAAATATTGACTGAGGGGAAATTCCTTTAACCGAAAAGGAAAATGTCTCCTGCTTCAAGTAAAAGATTCCTTGTTGTGACAGTGATTCTCTTTCATGCAACCGGAACTTTACTTCGCGCAAGAAAAACTGTCGCAAGTAAACGTGTTTCCTTGTTTTCAACGAAGTGATTTCTCTCAGTGTCCATGTTTTTTCCGTAAAATCACGTAATAATTTGTGGTTTTTTGATTTTTATTTCAAGGAAACTAGTTGATCTACCTTGTGCCGGGGAGTTTTTGCTAACTTTCGTTTTATTTATTTTTTTTTTTTTTTTCGGGTTCAAAGGTGTGAAACTCTAGGTCCGTCACGTGTCCCTGGGCCAGGCTACCAATTTTGAAGTAGCGTATTTTAAGAAGGAAACCAATAAGTATGCATGTTACTGTTCGTGTATATACTGCAAAATGCTTCAAATTTTAGGAAAAGATTGTGAAATTTCATATTAGTATAAAAGCACACCGTCCTGGCGCTGAGCAACGATAGTCACCGATTGGTTAAAAGTCGGATAAAATCCGGTCTCACCTTGTCGCCCGATTGCAAAACCCTTGGAGTAGTGCGTAGTGCCGTTTTTTGGTGGAAATATCTTCGCAATTTGGATGTACAGCGCTTTAAATTGGTGGGTTACCTTTTCATCATATTGAAAATTCAAATCCGTCATCACGTGTCTTTTTTAATATTCAGGTTCAGTTTAATGAAAATTTGTTTTAAAATCGAATATGATAAGTCCATGTGCTGATTTCAACTGTTCGTGGTTTGGAGGTTATGTTTCCTTCATCGGTGTTGACACATAGTGCGTGTTCCTCAAATCTATCACGTTCAGTCACACATGGCAACTATGATGGGAGACTGGAGAAGGAATCCTTGTAAATACGGGCCAAGAAAGCGTACACGCGAGAAAACGCGGGATGGTAATGTGTGATGCATCTATTCGGATTGAAGGGGGAGACAAGTACGAAGAGCTCGTAATTACAATAAAGCGGAACAAAACAATGGGAAATTCGCTTTATTTCTGTTCGACTGAGGACAGATTGTAATGTATTAATCATCCCGAGTGCTCTCACAAAGAAAGGCTCAGCTCGTCGTAAGAAACATTCCATTAATGATACAGGGAAACCTATATATGTTCTGGCTGAGAAGCGGCTTGCATTCGATTTTCAAGGATCAAATGAATCGCACATTTTCAATCGATCGCGGTTTAGTGATCATTTCACAGACCTCAATTCATAAGTTTCATTATTTTAAATCAGCTTTAACCGATGATGCAGCACTATGTATGGTATATTAAACTTAGACATCGTTGAAAACAACTATTCAAAGACCTTGGTACTCTTTTCCAACAGATTTAAAAACAAAAGTACCATTGTAAACAGACAAATAGATTTTTTGATCAACCTACCCAAACTTTGCTCGGATCCTAGTTCCAACAACAATATGATTTTCCAAATACAGCAAATGGAACTCGTATCCAACAGATTTAAAAACAGACGTAACATTTCTAAACAGACAAATAGACTTTTGATCAACCTACCCAAACTTTGCTCTGATCCTAGTTCCGCCTAGAGTCCCTGTATATCAAAGAGTCTCGCCACGTGAAGCATGAAGAAGAAGAATTTCGAAGGAGGCGTCCACTCTGATTGGTTGGGTTCGCTGAGGGGGCGTGTACGTTCCTCGGTAGGTGCGTTCCAACGGTCTTCTTATGGAGAATAACACAGAACGCCTCCTCGAGCTCCGTGACAGCCTAAAATCTAGCAGCCAACCAGAATCTATACCTCGTATGGCGAGACTCTTTGATATACAGG
This sequence comes from Trialeurodes vaporariorum, assembly GCA_011764245.1. NCBI lineage: Eukaryota > Metazoa > Arthropoda > Insecta > Hemiptera > Aleyrodidae > Trialeurodes > Trialeurodes vaporariorum. The sequence goes on from VMOF01000220.1 coordinate 58,265,788, forward strand.
GACTCTAGTTCCGCCAAAAACACGATTTTCCAAATACAGCAAATGGACAGGACGCACGGAAAAAAACCGAATGTTTTATTACCATTCAGCGTAATAGACAAAATTCTGGTAATATGATTAGAAATTTAGTTTTAAGGTGGTAGGGCGCAGTAATAATATTGTAGCAACGGTCATATTATCAGAAGTTCTGATAGTCATTTACCAGAATGGATGGTAGCCATGCGTTTGATGAAATGATTAGAATAGATGCCTCAATAACAATCTGGTATAGTAAAATTACCAGACTCGGTTACCCAATCTGCGTGTATAATGATAGTACCAAAACGCTAACTTTAACACCAGAATGACAGTAATCAGAATCATAATGCTACTGTCCGCGCCACAATTTTAAAATATTGAATAATTTTTTCACTAAACACAGTACCACCATAAAATGACCATGAATGTTTGAAATACTATAATGCCAAAATCATACTATTCTTGCTCCCTCCAAATTTGAGACTGTAACAGTCATTGACGGGTTTAAATTCGTATTCCCGCGTGATTACCGAGTGTTTCAAGAGTCATTATCATAAACGTTTGAAGTTTATAACTCGTAAAAAATGGTTAAGGTAAACACCCAAGTAGCCGGCACCCCTAAAATTTGCACCGGTACCCGGCACTTATTTTTCACAAAGTGAAAAATGTTAGATTAGAGAGCAATTTTGGTGTTTTGTGCATTTTTTCCGATTTTTTCCTCTTCAGGTCTCAGAAAAAAACCACACACAACACCAGTATTACCATAAAACTAATACTTTTCACATTGTAAAAAATGGGTGCCGGGTACTGGTGCAAATTTTAGGGGTGCCGGCTACTGGGGTGTTTACCTTAGTGCATTTCCAAATCATGTTGGCAACTTTTGATCACATGCCTCTTATTCCTTTTTCTCATTGGCCGGTTTTGCCGCTATCCGCGCTAAGTTACCTAAGTAATGCAATCTAACCTAACCTTATTCAAAACCTTATGAGCTATCGTAAAGTGAGGTGAGCTTTACTTATTTAATATTTATACTTTTCCTGTGATCAAGATGGACGAGCTAATCGACTTGTTTAACGACTGGAACCTCAGTCTTAGTTCGAGTCAGAGCCTAGCTAAGAGCTTTTACGGTAAGTAGTAAAATCATCTCTCATTTAATTCTCTAGCAATGTCGTTTACCTTCCTCTTCAATATTCGATGTTGTTTCAGCGTACTTTCTATTACTTTACCATCAGAGTTACCCACCATTATTGAAGGAATCGTGATTACTTTTCATAAAAATGAGGAGTTGAGGAATTTCGGGTTGCATTCCCTCCTTCATGCAAACTAAAGTGATCGAGGAAAGTGATTGAGAGCTTGCGCATGCTTTGATGCAGTGATGCAGTGATTAATTTTCATCTTTGTTCACTGTTTGAGTTCTTAAACTTGAAAAATGGGCCTTTCACCATACAGCCAGATGAATTGGAAGGGCTAACAATCGATGAGGAGGACCAGTTACTGGACCTATCGACACAGGGGGTTTGGAAGCAAGAATTCGACCGGCTACCACTGATGTCATTTTGGGCTCGATTGCGTGACGACGCTCCCCTATTAGCAGAGAGGGCATTAAAAGTACTGCTCCCGTTTCCTACCACTTATCTATGTGAGGCAGCTTTCTCAGCGTTGCTGATGACAAAAAACAAATACCGCAACCGGCTAAATTACGTGGAGCCTGAATTAAGAATACAACTTTCAGACATCGATCCCAGTATCGACAAATTAGTGACGGAAGCCCAGCCGCAGCGATCCCATTAGGTATGTAAAGAAATATTGTGAAGAAAAGGCAAAAAAAAAAAAAAAAAAAAAAAAAAAAAAAAAAAAAAAAAAAAAAAAAAAAAAAAAAAAAAAAAAAGGTTATCAATTTTTTGTCAGGGGGTCCGCGACCTCTCCACTTGGCCGCTAGGGGGTCCGCGACTAAAAAAGGTTGGGAACCGCTGACCTAGATCATAGAGCCTTCAGACTATAGCTTGTCTTAAAGGATATTGCTGATAGTTCTACTGCTTTCATGAAAAAATGTGCGTATCGTCCCTACTAACCGAATGAAGATCATTAGTCAGCAGTGAGGTTGTAAGAGCTTTCATGAAAACATTGGCGCAGGAGACGCTAAGCGGTGTTTGTGCTCGGAGATAAACGTAAAGACTATAGATCTGTCATTGGCAATCTTTTCCGGGACAGCTATTAACCATGAGAGAGCAAAGATGCCATACCTTCTATTTAGAGCCCTAGCCTTCAGAAAGATGGCTGATGAAATGTTCTTTACGGCTTGTTTACACCAAGTTGTCTTTTGGAAGTGCATCTCGCTTGACTCTCTCCAACAATCATGATCTAGGTTTTTCGGAAGGAGGGCATGATTATGATTTTGCTGCCCCCTAATGGAAAATTTCCAAAAGTGATTACCGACTTTTTCTTTTTTTACTTATTAATTTCCATTTCACCACCCTCTATGGTGGAAAAATGATATGAAGTGAAGACATTCAATTCTTGACATACAATTTTCATCGCATCTTCGCGCCCTGGTGCGCCTTCAATTCTTGACATACAATTTTCATCGCATCTTCGCGCTAAGCTAAGCGCGATTCTGTCGCAGGGTTCGCATACGCGCGATGCAGCAAAGGAATGATTAGATGTTTCAAAAAATGAACAAACGCCCCCCCCCCGTTACCAGACGGAGCGTAAAATAATACATCATTAAACAAAAATAAAAATAAAAAAAAGGCGAGGATAATATTATTACCAGATGCATCACGAAAAAATAACGCTCTGGTAATAAATATAGCGTGGCAGGATAGTCAATTGATAAAATATTCTGGTAATATCATCAGACAAGAAAGGGAGGGGGAGGAGAGGACGATATTATTACCAGATGCATCACCAAGCAATAACTCTCTGGTAATAAATATAGCGTGACAGGATAGTCATTTGATCAGATATTCTGGTAATATCATTATACAAGAAAGGTAAAAAAAAATAAAAGGATGATATTCTTACTAGATGCATCATAACATTACATTGCTTCGACAATAATTTGTGCGTGGCTGGATAGTTTTTTGGTAAAAAAAACTCTGGTAATATCATTAATTAAGGATAATAGGACACAAAACAAGATTGTACTATCACAAGAGGCACCGTAGAATTATGATGCTCCTTAATCACGTCTCACATTAGAGAATGGTTATTTAATGATAAATTCTCGTGGAAACACAGCCAGAATTGGATGGTAATCCTACCAGACTGTCCCTGGTTCACATATAGAGTGAGTCACTCTGGTAATTTTCTGGTAATTAAACCAGAATTTAGTAATATTATCATCTCTTTTTTTTCAGTGCGAGACGGAGCCATTACGAGGCATCCCACTGCCTATTTGCGGAAAACCTCCCATGCTGCTGTGGAAATATGGACAAACCAGCTGATCGTTGATTTGTGGGACACTTATCCAACAGATTTAAAAACAGACGCAACATTAGTAAACAAACTAATAAATTTTTTGGACAACCTACCCTAACTTTGCTCTGATCGTAGTTCTGCCAAAAAAATGATTTTCCAAATACAGCAGGCACTACTACATACATACGCTAGCTGCTTTATGCAATGATACCATTACGTGGGATCCATATATTACTAAAGTAAATCGCTAAAGCAAAGTTTGATCAAGTAACCTTGTCAGAGTGGGATAGAACCGCACCCTATAGCTAAGACTACTCCATCCCGTGAGTAGCTCGTTCACGCCTAAATTACCATAGTTTCAACAAAGACTTAGATTAGTTCTTTCCAGAGCCCAGTCGTGAATTAAAGGCCTTCAGGAGTCAATCAAGCGAAGAAGTCTTATCAATTATTTTGTTTCTTTTTTATAATTGCAGTGCAGATTTTGTATCAATGTTATGGATTTATTGAGTCACATTTTTGTACCGAAGCTTCCCATTGTTCACAAATACATCGAATTCAGTTGCCGTAAGTTGCTCTCATATAATTCCGTTTTGGCCATTATTCCTTCTTCGTAAACCTTACGAATCGTCCTTTTAAGAAATATCATAAAAAACATGGTGCCGTGACAAGGATTTGACCCTGGGTTACTGGGTTACAGGCCCTCGTGCCCACTTCATCTGGCAAACGATTACCACAGCCTGACTTCAAAGAACAACCAAACAAAAAGTCAAAATGAGGAATCTCCGCTGGCTTGAGATGAGCGTTGACACTTGACACTTTTACTTCACACGGCTTCCAATCTCATAGCATCCTTGCCTAACACATGTGTTTAAATAAGCGCGAAGAGGAGGAGGGAGAGAGAGAGAGAGAGAGAGAGAGAGAGGAGAGAGAGAGAGAGGGGGGGGGGGTCAAATTCTCGGACTTGCTTCTGCTGAAATCATCTGACAACGATGGACATGAGCGGAAAAAGAGGAGAAATTAAAGAGATCTCGACGAGCGGGGTTGAAAAATCATATTTTTAAGACCGATTCATATCACGTTGGACTGACGTGAATCTCATGATTTAGGTGAGCTGAAAGTTTTGAAATTACTCGAGCATTACGGTTTTGAAATGGATATGGAATCATCTCTGGCGTCTTTCTTTTCCTCTCTCTCTTTCTCCCTCTCTCTCTTTCTCTCTCTCTCTCTTCCTCTCTCTTTCTTGTGTGCTACTTTTTTTTCTCTCTTTTCCGCTCTTCCAATCATTGTATTTCATTTACGTTGGAACGTATTAAAAAGGCGTCTAGAATATTAATTTCTTTGCGAAAATGTGTTTTTCTCTTTTTCATTCTTCGACCGACTCTTCCGTCTAGCAATTGGCTGGCGAGAAATAAGTTAGCAACTCGTCCAAAGTCAACTCATTTCTGACACGCGGGCGAAATAAGAATGATACGGCACGATATCAAGAGACTGATTCTTTTCAGCAGCGGAGTCGCATTGTCGTTTCGCTTTTGTATCGCTATCGTTTCTGGATTGTGTCGATTTCGATCTCTTCTCGTTTCCGATATGCAAGCAACAAGTGTTCATGCGAGACGACGCACGATATAGTGAAACGACGATTGTGAGATTATTGGGCGAAAAATGTGAAACAACAGCGAGACGATAACAACTGAATTAGAATCGGTCTGTAGATTTCACGAAACCGAATATGTTGGATGGATACTGTGAAAAGAGTGAGGGTCACATATTACGACACATGTTCCATGTTGGTTGCATACGAGGCACCCTGGAGGAATAGTTAACATAAAATGCGCGCGTTCAATAGCCTGTCATCAAGAACCAATGTGTTCGAGGCACCTTGTAGAATTATATACCAGTGCGCCTTTAAAATAAATGAGCCTATTTTCAGCAACGGTCAAGTTTAGGTGTGTTGATGAGAACCGCCGCCAGGTTATATCCCATTGACACGGTCTTCTCGTTACCAAGGATCAAGAAAGAAGATCAATTGTTGGTTATAGGTGAAAATTGACGTCTCCCAGGCCTAGAAAAACTGTATTGAGTCCTTCCTGTCAATGGGTCTGTTGCAAACTTTTGCTACAGCGATAAAAGGTATTTATTCCAATGTAAAATCGCCTGAAAAGTCCATTGGTGGCATCATAAAGTCAATAAATACAATATTAAACTCACAAGAGGCGTTTATCGAAATCCAAGATGGCGGCAAAATATCGAGGAATCTGAATGTATGCACCGTGATCATCCAAGGATTGCCAACTTTGACAACCTCACTGCAGGTAGAGGTTATGTGTTTATTTACGTTGTGATTGGTTGTGATGGATATTGTGAGGTTGGCTATCCTTGAATGTTCGTGGTGCATGCATACAGATTGCTCGATATTTTGCCGCCATCTTGGATTTCATTTCACGCATTTTGTGAGTTTATTGTTGCATTTCATTGCTTTCTGATGCCATCTTTGGACTTTTCAGGCGATTTTACATTAGATTGCACACTCTATAGCGCTGTAGCAAAAGTTTGCAACAGACCCATTCCGGTTAATCGTATCCCTGATCCTGTTTATCGAAGTTATGCTTTCCTGAGTAAACAAGTAATAAACTTTTATTCTCCTATTTATCTTTATTGAAATTGGTAGCTTTCCTACTTTGATTAACAAAGTATTACATCCCCCCCCAAAGGAGAAGAGTTATGTATCGAGTGATGAGTGGACCAGGCCTAAACAAGGAAATCCGACGAAAAAAAAGAAAGAAAGAAAAAACAAAACACAACTAGAGTCAGAAGAGAATTCAGTTTCGATGATAACACAGATTCAAATCACTAAATCAGGAGGAAAATCGTGAAGAAAGTTCTCACGTCATCACCCAGAGCTAGTATCTTTGAAAATGAATGTATGACCATCTGACGTCACTTCATAAAGAAAAACCTCTGGGTATTTCACTAAACTCTTCAAATTGTGAGTCCTGACGTTCTTTTTGTCCCAATCTGTGCCTGCATGTAATTGCATTCAACTAAGCCCATTCATACGAAAACTTCAAAATTGACCCACAAAGGTACAAAGTAAAATATTAGAACCAACTAACTCACAAATTCCATTTTGATTTAATTTACGGTGCAGAAACTCAAAAATAAAACAAAAATTGTGGTACCGTATTACCTGGACCCCACAAGTATAATGATGCTGTTGAGCTCACAGAGAGCCAAACATCTACAATGAAAAAGGCGAATACTGAAGGTTATAAAAAATGATTATCGAATTAGGAGTTGTTGGTCCATACCTATAATGATTAAAAATATACATGGTGTGTATTAAGTTCAGAGGCGGCTCGCCGCGCAGTGTTTCAAGATAGAGTTACCCGGACATAATTTGACAAATAAATATTAAGATTATGAACATTAAATAGCTAGATAAAAAAAAAAAAAAAAAAAAAAAAAAAAAAAAAAAAAAAAAAAAAAATTGTGTGAAATCATTCATTTCAAAGCTTAAAAATTGTTAAATAACATGATTTTTCGAAGAATGTATCATACCTAAAATGTTTTTTAAGCAAAAAAATTTTTCACGTCCGGAAAAAACAATGTTTCGATCCTTTGTGCACCGGCATCTTTGAAAATGAAGGCGCAACGTAAAAGCAAGACATGAGGCACTGTTACAGCTAATTCAGGAAAGGGAATAGAAGTAAACGTAAACCATTCCTAAAATCACAAGGAGAGTAGTTAACTGTTCGTACGCACCTGTACCGTTTTAGTCTATCTTTGAAAATGAAGGCGCAACATAAAAGCAAGACATGTTTCAAGGCACTGTTTCACCTAATGTAGGAAAGGGAATGGAAGTAAACGTAGACCATTCCTAAAATCACAAGGCGAGTAGTTAACTATTCGAACGCAGCTGTACCGTTTTAGTCTATCTTTGAAAGTGAAGGTGCACCATATGAGAAAGACTTATGGGATGGGTCTGTTGCAAACTTTCGCTACAGCAATACATGTAGAGTGTTAAATCTAGAGTAAAATCGCGTGAAAAGTCCATTGATGGTTTCAGAAAGTCATAAAATCCAGTATTAAACTCACAAGAGGCGTTTAACTGAAACCCAAGATGGCGGTAAAATATCGAGCAACCTGTGTGCATGCACCGTGAACATCCATGATGGCCAACGTTAACAACCTCACAGCATCGGAGGTTATGAGTTTGTTTGCTTTGTGATTGGTTGTGATCGATGTTGTGAGGTTGGCCATCTTGGATGTTCATGGAACATTCAGTGCTCGATATTTTACCGCCATCTTGGATTTTAGTTAAATGCCTCTTGTGAGTTTGTTATTGCATTTTATGACTTTCTGCAGCCTCCAATGGACTTTTCACGAGATTTTACATGAGATTGATCACTCTATAGCGCTGAAGCAAAAGTTTGCAACAGACCATTACGGGAAGTTTCAGATAGAGTGTGAATTAGATAGCGTAAATTGTGAGTTGGAAAGTAGTCTACCGTAAAAAATGAAGGCGCACCCCTATAAGTAAGACACGATTTCCCGATCAAATTGCGGGCTTCCAGTGAGAATATTTGAATCGGATCTCTGGAGCCGTGCGTCGACATTACGTCAACGTATGACCCCTATCCACCTTTTCCCCATCTAACACACGGCCCGGACTCAAGTAAAGCTAATATGTTCTATGGTTTCATCTATTTTTCTCTCTGTATTTCTCATTTCTCTCTCTGTATTTCTCATTTCTCTCTTGTTTTTCTTTCCTCAATTTATTGCCACCCTGTTCTTCCTTTCACGTCCGGCTGGCCCTTAATGGACAGCAGCTCATCAGGAAATTTCCCGTTAGGTCAGCCCCCCCCCCCGGCAGGCACCCAGTGCTTAGTGGTCGTTTTTGTCGTCTCAACAATTCTGACGCCATTGATAAAGTTGCGTGCGGGCTCGACCAATCAGAGAGCTTGCGCACGTCACAATGACCGTGCGCAAGTTACTTTTGAGAGTTCACAATACTTGGTCCCATGATTTGTGCATCCAAATTCGGCATAGGTGCAACTTCGCGAGAATGTGAGGTACACTCAACATTTTAATAACTGCCGCAACATCATTATACTGTCGTGCATTCCATTAATTGACGCCTTGTGGAGTATGCAAAAAGCAAGGATGCGTTCACTAAGAGATTTGTTCTGAGACGTCATAGAAACTACACTGACAGTACACTCGTACTCTTCGATGCCCGCAACAACTGAAGTAGGGTGACATGAGACGATCGACGGTTTGGCGAGACATTTTTCGACACTTTAAAGGTGCACTTGCTTTCAAAAGGGCCGTGCACAATCGTTGATTGACGACAAAAAAATAAGAGGAGGACAAGTTTAAAAGACGTCACGAGTGGATATAGGGGGAGGGGGGGGGGTTAGAGAGAGAAAATGAAAGAAGGATATATTTACAGTTCCCTGTAGTTGATTAAAAAACCGGGAAAGGGCGGACAATGGAACAAGACAGAGAGAAAAGGGTGACATAATAAAGGGGATATTACATTTAAAAAGAAATTAAATTCTGTTAAGGGGAAGATCTGTTAGACCGTTTCCATGGAAATGGGTTTATTATTATACTAGTGGCCGGTGGCCGCTTCGCGGCCAAGCATCATTCCGTTTCGCGTGATTTTTGTTTATTCAAGCTAGACTTTGACTCAATATCATCCACTCCCTAACTCGACTCAATATCATCCACTCCCTAACTCCGTTTGCTATTCGCCCATCTAATCTTGCTCCGAAGAACGAAATCTAAAAACTTACTCTATTATTCCTGAAATACTACACTACAGTGGTATTTTCTCATGTACACTAAAGGTTTAGAAAACAGGAGTCATCATTTTGAAGGGCATAAATAGCATAACCCCCGACGCCACCCCCTTACATGAAATTTAAAACATTTTGGGGGTAGTCGTTCTCAAGGGGCCCGATCCAAAACCGCCAATTTTTTTTGACGCTCGTGGAGACGCCGAAACCCCTAAAATGGCGCATTAGAATGCGTCATATTAGCGCATGTGGATTACACGATTTAGAACTGTACAGAAAAAAAAGGGAAAAGGAGAGAAAGAGACAGCGCGAGAGTGAGAAACCTGATGCTTTCACAAAAAATGAGAAGTTCGGGATAAGCGAACAAATACGCATGACCGAGATCGCACACCTACAATAACCTTTCGTTGAACTGACATGTAAGAGTATAAGACATTGCGTTTCAGTAAATAAAAAACTATGGAATAGTGGAAGAGAAACTTAGCGGGGGAAAAGTATGCCTTTTTCAAACAGCCCTTTATTAACGACAAAAATTTTTTTGAAATAGGTTGGCTCGAAAATTCAAGCAAACTTCATCTAAGATTTTAATTTTTTAAGCTTATTGGACGTGGGGAATATACACATTATACCCCCCCTTTTATTTGGGGTCATTCTTTCAGCGCTTTTTGACTATCGATTTCGCAGCAAATTGCCGTTTTTTGGCTACTTTTTCAAAATTCCTTGGCGCATTTGGTGTACGTTTTAGAGTTTTTGGCTTATTTTTTTTGGGGAATTGGCGCTTTTAAATGGTCGTTTCCCCCCCCCCCCCCCAAATGATGGAATTCCTACTTTTTAGAGTTGTTCCAGACCACTTCACGAAGCTCAAGTTAGTATGACCAGTGAACAATTACTGCTGGCAGCCGATTTTAGCATGCGACGCGACGGGTCTATTGGACCCAGTTTCAGCATCTAAGGGCATCTCAAGTTCACCATAGAGTTTTATTGTGAAGTAAACGGTTAGGAAAAAATTACATCAATAAATGCACTCATCGGTCGCAATCGGTTGTGACAAAACTCGCATAGCGTTTCAAACTCTATCTCACCCACTCTCCCGTGCGACCTCCAATCCCGTGTATACCCACCTCTTTCTATAGCACTGGCGGCTCGTGGAGGTGGGGCGACGAAAATGAGGGGTGTACAGGATTTTTTTTTGAAATCCTTTTCACATAAACTTTTTTGATAATTTTATGTTCCATTCATATTTTTTGGACTATTGAAAGAAAGGACGATGGAATAATAATTATTTAAACCTTTGTATTTTTTTTTTTAATTTTTTTTTTCTTTCTCAAACTTCAAAAAATGTGAGGTGATGGATCCCTGTCGCCTCACTTGCCTCCCCTGGCGAGCCGCCACTGCTTTCTATTGTCCTGATTCGTATACACAGGGCCTCGTATTACGGCATTTTAATAGCAAAATCGCATTAAAATTGAGGAATACATTTCTCCCAAAAAAATATTTCACAAAAGATGTCTCTAAATACAGTTTTTTTTAAAATTATAGTATAGCAGTACAATATGGGGGTTACGTGAGAGCAAGAAATACAGTTTGTCTTTGTTTGGAACGCTCATCACCCAGTCATCACTAAAAGAACCGTCTATTTCGAAATAAACGTCGTACTGACCCACTAATTTTACTGCACAGTTTAAAAAAATAACAGGTATATAATCAAATGAACCACAAAAAACTACATACTCAAGGCTCAGAGATCTATCGAAACTTTGTTTTTTTTTTTTTTTTTTTGTTTAAATCGGAAAAAAAGACCTTAAAAACATTATAACCTTGCCAAAACGCGAACTGAAACGAAAACAACTCAAATCGCCAACTTAAAAATGAAAAAATCTGCAACCATATTCTTGGTTCGTTAGTAAGTAGTATTCTTGGATGAATCACTTGCACATTTAAAGTAAACAACGCATTTACAACAGGAACCCAAATTTATTTACTTAACTCAGTAATATTTGACAGTTTTTATTAATAAGAAAATATAACCATACCGTCTCAACTTATCGATTTTAAACCCTAATGTCGCTAATCATTTAGTTTCTTTAAAAATTTCTCGAAACCTAGCTCAAATTTTCAGGGTTATATTCGAGGTATCGAATCAATGCACCGATCTCATCAAGTCATCACTCGTTGATTGTACTATTCTGTAAATTTGCGTATGAAACTATGATAAATATCAAAGCTCTATACATCACGAAGCGATACAGCAACCGCGTCAAGCCATCGTCAATCGAAGACTGTACAGTGCTGTCGTATATTTAACAAAAAGATACAAATTTTTTTTAAGTTTGAAGTGACTGTATTTTTCTCGACACAGCTAGCAGCACTGTGACTGTCCTATTGAGTATATCTACGAAAATACATGGATAAAAAGTCGAAGCTATACATCGATATCATTAAGTCGCTATTAAAATGCGTCTACCCGAACGGTTCCTCCCGCGAGTAAAACATATGATGAACATCGCCATGGTAACGTCAAATCGTGCGATCAAATTTAAAAAAAAAAAATTGTCAGAGCATCACGTTTCTCGCTCACACGCGTACAAAATCGTATGCTCTTCCGCACGTATGCTTTTAAAAAAAGGACTAAAAAATCTCGCTTCTCTCTCTCACCCTTGCAAAACGAACTGATTCGCATCCTTTTCGCACTCGCACAACTTTTTGAGAGAAAAGTTTTTAGCATTTTAAAAAGGGACGCGGGGCCCGTAAGGAAAAACTTATAATTTTCCCGAAGCATTGGAGCCGATCCCGATCGAACGGTACCGGGCCCCCTCCCGAACGGTGCAACGGTTCTCCGGGAACTTAGCTTCATTCTTACAAATATAATATAAGATTAAGTATTCTTCTTTTTTTCTCTCCTTTATAACAAAGAGTGATTGATCGCCTGCAGTTAGCAACACGTTTTTTTTAATGACGCGACGCGATCGCCTTTTACGAATCCTAATTAATTGCTTATCGTTATTACGGTTCCTGTTCCTGTTGCAGATCAATAATATAATTGCCATATTTTCAACATTTTACCGATTCTAATTGACTTCTTGTCCCCATTTCTTTCTTCTTTCCATGAGTTCGAGTCTCATCCCCATCTCGTTATGATAATTGGTCTGTTGCAAACAGCGTTGCGGAGGGTCGGTTCCTAAGTAAAATAGCGTGAGATCACATGGTCGTGGTATGCACCGAAAAGTCTCAAAATTTACCAAAAAAAACTCAATAAATGCATTTAATAAAATTTAAAGATGGCGGTTGATTGGTCCTTAGAGATTTCGCCCAAATACACGTTTGTCCGAAAAAGATCGCCAATGTAAATTTTTCCCAAATTTAAATTGTCCATTATTATTTCGTCCAAAGCGCTAATTTGTCCAACGTACAGCTTACCCATTTTTATTTAGTCCATTTTGAATCGAAGGAATGGACGATTTTCAATTTAATCCAATATTATGAAACACTCGTGGAAATTAACAAATCAACGGAACGTACTTTACGCATTGGAAGAAATGAAAAATGGAATCATTTAAGAATCCTATCGTCAGATTGAAGTTATGTTTATAGATAGAGCATACCTGCTCAGTGATGAAGAAATAAGTATATCTATTTTCATTAGGGGTTTGACATATGAAGACCGTGGCAAAAACCGAATTTTTTCCCCTACATGCGGCAATTTCGTGTTTGAATAACCTCCTAATGTAAAAATTAACTGTCAAATTTTCACCCTTTTGTTTTTTTCGTTTAAATTTTTTTAAATTAACTCGGAATATTGTGTTCCATTTTTTTCCCTTTTTTTGGGTTTTTCTTTCGCTCGACCACGTACCATACGCGTTCAAAGTACCTTTTCAAAAAATCCTGAAAAAATACTCGCATCTTCTCTTTTTTGGACACAATTTTTCCGGCCAACTTTCCTGTTGGACAAAAGTAAACTCTGGACTTTTTTAACGTGGACAAATAATTTTTGAGCGTATTCTTACATTGGACAAAATAGAAAGTTGGAAAAAAAAAAATTGGACATTCTTGCATTGGACTAAATCTCTGCTAACCGGTCGATTGAGCGGGTGATAATGGGGCAAGTCTCGTCTAATTGAAATCTTTATCTGTGATGAATCACTTTTCGCAGCATAAAAAATAAGTTGCGATTAGACGAGACTTCCCCATTGTGACCGCAGCTCATTTGACCGCCATCTTCGAATTTTTAAACACATTTATTGAGTTAATGAGAGGATTTTTAGATTTTTCGATGCTTTCAATACGGCTTTTACACATTTATTGAGTTAATGAGAGAATTTAGAGACTTTTCGATGCTTTCAATACGGCTTTCACACATTCATTAAGTTAATGAGAGGATTATGAGACATTTCGATGCTTTCAATACGGCTTTCACACATTCATTAAGTTGATGAGAGGATTATGAGACTTTTCGATGCTTTCAAACGGTTTTCCATATTCTTTAAGTTAATGAGAGGATTACGAGACATTTCGATGCTTTCAATACGGCTTTCACACATTTATTGAGTTAATGAGAGGATTTTGAGGATGCTTTCAGTACAGCTTTCACGAAATTTTACAAAGGAATCTATCCTCCATAACGCTGTAAAAAAGGTTTGCAACAGAACCATCATTTTAAGTTTGCAAGAATAGACTCTCTTGATAAGATATGATGAGGGTAGGGGGGGGGGGGAGAGTTTCCCAAATTGTCTTCTTGCTTATGGAGCAAAGTTTAAGAACTTTCTATCAAACTCGACCCTGTTTCGTTTTTATTCAACGTCAGATTTTTGCTCAACTGCCAGTACTCAACATAATGACATGGTGAGTTTTATTACTGTCTCCAGAATTTTCTCTCATGTAGCTCTCTCAATTGCTGCGACGTTGCCGATTTTATTAAAGGATAAATCTACTGGGACGGAACCCTATGTACGGAGTCGAGCGATCCCCAAAAATAGACTGTATTTATAAAAGTTGTATTTTTTTTCCTCTCTTCTCTCTCTCTCTCTCTCTCTCTCTCTCTCTCTCTCTCTCTCTCTCTCTCCCCCTTTCTCTCTCTCCTCTCTCTCTCTCTCTCTCTCTCTCTCTCTCTCTCTTCCTTCTTTTTTTACACTTTCATGTTTTTCATTATAAATTTTTAAATTAAATTACCCCTTTGGGTATATCTCGGATTTTTTCCCTATGAGCAAAATAAAATACCATCTTATTTTTGGCTATTGTATTTTTTGGATTCTGCAAAAACAAAAAAACACGCGTCCGGTAAGATTAAAAATAAAAAATTGTAGAGGAAAATTTCATGTGTAAGTTAAATAAGTAAATATTGTTAGAAAAACTATAGGGACATACAAAAAAAATGCATTGGAATCGTTTCAATCTGAAAACTCTCAAAATACCCAAGAATCAAATTTACGTTTGTCTGATTATATTCTAGTAAATAGTCGATTGTTTAACAAACCCAAAAGCTGACTAAATAGCAGGATTATTTAATTTTTTGTGAAGGAGAACCGCTAGAATATCGTCATGTCGTGATTCACTATCGTTTAGGTTACTCTCCGCATTGAGTCCTTATTGTGATCCTATGTTGTACCCTTTATTTTTTCCTTGGGTGAACCAGGATTGGATCAGTGTCTAACACATATTGGGCCTAGGAAACAACCCAACGGACAAGTATGACGATGCTCCCGTACACATGCTATCGGTTAGCAATCAGAGCTGATTTTTCCCCAAGCGCACCAATCATCAAAATTATTTCAGCAGTAGTACATCGTTGATTCTTACATTGCAGTAGAAAGCCCAAAAACTCAATTTTATTCGACAAAAATAGGGCTGACAATTTTTCACATACATTCTGGAAAAAAAAAAGGCCACGAAGCGGCCAAGATCCTCTAGTATAATGATAATCTGTGTTTCCGCCAATTGTCCTTTTTTTTCTACTAGGTAACTATGAAGCTGCTATGAAAACCTATCACAAAAGGGATAAGGTCCCCCTCCTTTTCCGAGAGGGGCCTGGGTCAGAGAGGAAGAGATCAAACCCTTCTTTTCTTTCAGACAAAAAAATACAAAGTTTTCTCAGGAGTTTTTGGAGAGGAATGACTCGTGGTTCTTCCGCACCCCCCTACAGCCCGGATTTGGCTCCGTGCGACTGCTGGGTATTTCCAGAGTTGAAGAAAAGTTTAAGAGGCAACCGGTTTGATTCCATTCCGGAAATCCAAAAGGTGCCCAAAGCTTTTTCACTTCCCTTGGTAAAGAAGACTCAGAAAAACGATTCTTGAGAAGTGGGAATCACGGCTGAAACTCTGCGTTAAAACGGTGGAAAATACTTCGAAAAGAGAAAAAAGATGACTCGTCCCATGAAGACGACTAACTTTTTTTAAATTTTTGGGAAGATTTCGTAATTTCTTTGTAATTTTTTAAATACAAAAATACTCGATTTTTAATTTTTTTTTTCTCGAAAAAAGACCACTGAAAATCCTGGGGGGGTAAATTCAACACGTCTTTTCAAAACTCTGAATCAGCGAATTTTTTAAATTTAGAGCTCCGCAAGGTCTAATTTTTTAGGTAATTACTAGGACTTTTGGCACACATAAACAGAAATTTGATAGCTGCTTCCGTTCGTTCAAAAAACGAAAATGTGCAGTACTTTTTGTACAGCCTTTGTATAATGAAGGAAATTTATCATCAAAGAAATCCAAAAAAAACCCCAAAGGGGAAAAAATTCTCTGTCAATCTCAGTCAGCTTTCAGTTAGTGCTGCTTTACCCCCTCGAAACCTCCTCATACAAAGTCTAAAAATCATATAGTTCCATCTACAGCGCCTAGGTATGATAAAATAAATGGTCTTATTTTAAAACAACTATCGGCTGAAGGTATCTTTAAAAATTTAAAAAAAATGTTAAGTGCAGTGCTAATAAACAAATATACGCCTACAATGGAAGCAGGCGGAATTTATTAGATTGTTAAAACCAGGTAAATCTGCTCCATCGCTTTCCTCATTTAGGGCAATTTCACTACTGTCAGCTATTGGAAAAAGGTTCGAAAAACTCTACATAAAGAGGTTGAAAGCAACAATTGAAAAAAGAAAATTAACCCTGATGATCAATTTGAAATTTTGAGATAAGCATTCCACAATTGAACAATCACATAAGTCACGCACTAGATTGAGGAGGCCCTAAAAATAAAGGAAAACTGCGTGGGAGTATGTTTTGGGCCCCTACGAAAAAATCATTTATTTTATGTAGTCAGACAACCTTAGTTTTTCCTTAAAATCTTTCCTCTCTCTTTTCTTCATTTTCTCAGTCCGGATCTGTCAATAAGACGATCCTCCATTGTTTTCCCCGTTATCCTTTAAAAGAAAAGTCCGTTTCCTTTAAAAAAGTGTCTTTTTGTTCCTTCCCATCCCTTTGGGTTTCCTTTTTCCCTTCCCCTCCTCACGTAAGTCAAAACAGAGTATTTTTAGATGCAGCTAATGCTTTCGATCGCGTGTGGCACAAAAAACCCATAGAAAAGCTTTACAAAATGTTACCTGAGAATAATGTGTAGCTAATCCCTATGTGAAGGATGTCTTTTTGGGAAAAAAAAACTACCCCTCAAATTCAATCGGCCGTACCTTTGAATTGAAACGTTATTTCACTTGCAGTTTGTGCCACTGTCTTTCTCTAGTTAAGATCATTCCAGCCATCGCTCAATTTCGATTCTTTTTTCTGATGCCCCCCCAAGGAGGTAGTTTTGAAGACTTTGGGGGGGGGGGGGGGGGACCATTTGTTTTGCCTCTTTAAAAATGTCTCAAATGATGTATCACAAGCCATATCTTTTCATTTGACAATTTTTACGTAGGGTCCTCCGAGGCTTCAAAATATTGGGGAGGGGGGCTTTTACATTTTTTTACAAAAGAAGACATGTGATATATCAAAAGAAATCCCCAAATCAGTCCTTCAGTGTGTAGTTTTTTCAAATCCAATAATTTAGAGGGTGTTTGGGCCCCCTACGAAAAAAACATTTATTTTATGTACTCGGAAAAAAAAAATACGGTGAAAATAACCATACGGATACCTGATTTTGGCACCTGCTAGATGTTATGGTAATGTTAACCAGAAGTATACATGTTTTGACTAAGTACTAGGTGACGTTTCCTGATTTCATGTCGAATTTTCTCAAAGTATCGGTAAAGTCCCTACTTCTGGTTAAGTTTACCCTAACATCTGGCAGGTGCCAAAATCAGGTATCCGTATGGTTATTCTCGCCAATCTTTTTTTTTCCCTGTAGTCATGACAACCTTAGTTTTTCCTTTATATCTTTTCCCCTCTCTTTTCTTCATTGTCTCAGTCCGGATCTGTCAATAAGACGATCCTCCACTGTTTTCCCCGTTATCCTTTAAAAGAAAAGTCCTTGTTTCCCCAAAAAAAAAAATGTCTTTGTGTCTCCTTTCCCCTCCTCACGTAAGTCAAAGCAGGAGCAACAGCGGTTGGTAAAAATGGCCCCTACAATTTTCAAAAAAATATCCGTAACTCATGAAAGGTTTTTTTTTTGTTTAGAAGATAAACTTCGGAGTAAGAAAGTTCCATTTTTACAAGTCGTATTAGATTTCAATTTCAAAACAAAACCCCTTTTTTTTACGTTATTTTGAGATACGGACCCATCGCCCTAAATAATCCCCCAAGGGCTGGTTTTAGGTGGCTGAATTTTTTTCCTCGAATTTTTTAGAGTTGATACACGTTTCACGTTTTTCGTATTTGCCTCAGTTTGGCCACAGTAAACGCTGGCCAGATGATTTTAAACACTCTACTAATGTTGTCAACTTAAGACAAATTTGGATAGACTTGTGGGACTGAACCTATTTTGTAAGTGTAACCCGTTTGTTTTATTATAACTGAACACTCAATAAAAAAAAAAATAAATACTCACATGTAAAAGTGCACGAGAAAACCCTAGCAGCCCGCCTTATCGACGGGCCGATAAAAAAAGTTTAGGGCACTAAAGGCTCATTCAACACTAAACATCAGCAACCAGCGGGCCATTTGTGACCGTTGCGTTTTGCAAAAAATACTTTGTTTAGGCACAGTATACATTGTATAGGGTCAAACGTGGTTCGATCCGTCTCTTTTAGGTTTGATTTTTCATTACATTACTGGGGTTTTCCGGGGTGTTCTGAATTGCAAATTGTATCAATCTCACTTAAAAATATTGAAACCTCCGGAAGAAACCCCAAGCCGCTGTGATTTGAGACTTTTGACACTTGAGGTGTCTTCCTGCGTTGCAAATTGAATTGGGAGACGGTTCAAGTCCAAGCAAAGCCCAAGGATATCTATTTCTGGGAAATTGTCTGAATTGCACCCTTTTTAAGTTGGTTTTGGGACATTCTAACAAGGATGCAACCAAGGATATCTTTAAAAGCTTCCCATTAATTATGTAGACATGGATGTCCCATATTCATGAGCTAGTGCCGATGAACTTTTCTGAATTTTACAAAGCAAGAGTGTTACTTTTCAGATTCGCAAGTTTGTTCCACGTCCTTTCCTTTGAAAATGATCACCGAACATTTGCGTCGTGAATCACACATTTCTGATACAAAAAACAACATTTTCTAAAAAAAAACTAGAAATTATAATTATTCAATTAAAATATTAATTTATTAACAAATTTTTATCAAATTTTTATTAAATTACTTCTAAATCTTACATTAATATTAGAATACCTTCTAGTCACTATTGTTGCAACTGGAACATTCTCATACATACAATATTTAAGTATTAGCCTCAGATCTGTATTCACAACAAATAAAATTTGAATTTCTCATCTCTTGTTTAACTAAATGACTGTTTTCGTATGTTACTTTGGCAATATTCATGTGCTAGGTCACTGAGCGAAAATTTGAACAAAGTATGAGGTCTGTCCCAAAAATTCCAGGACTTTTGTTTATCTCGTAAAATAAATTTTCAGAATGACGCGTTCTAGGGCTTATCTGATAGCTGATAAGCTGTCAAATCACCCTATTTTTACATAATGTCGTTTTTTGAATGGCATAGATTTTTCATGACCTCAAAGAGGGCAAAATCAAGAGTGGTTTTCGATTTTTTAATTGTGGTTTTTTGGGTTTTTTTTTTTTTTTTTTTTTTTTTTTTTTTTTTTTTTTTTTTTTTTTTTTTTTTTTCAAAAAAGCGGGAAAAGACAATTGCTCATAAACGAAAATGAAACATATTTACTGGGCAAAAATAATGATTTACAAGTTATTTCACAAGCTCGCCAAAAAAATTTTTTATCCCCCTTTGAAATATTCTTCTTGTTTCACAACGCACTTGTTCCATTGGTTTTTCCCTTGCTCGAAACAGTGTTGGAACTCTTCCGATTTGATTTTGCGAAGTTCCACTAGAGAATTTTCTTTAATGTCTGCGATTGTTTCGAATCTCCGACCGTTTAATGCGAATTTTATCTTAGGGAATAAGAAAAAGTCCGCTGGAGCGAGGTCCGGGGAGTAAGCAGGATGCGGAAGGGCACTCGTCGCGTTTCTGGCACAAATCGCAGACCGCATCTGAGACGATCTCAATCACCCAATCATACAATGAGCACTGATTGAGATAATCAAAAACGGTCAATGTAGGGTGATTCGGCAGCTTATCAGCTATCAGATAAGCTCAAGAACGCGTCATTTTGACGATTAGTTTACGAGAAACAACAAAAGTCCTGGAACTTTTTGGACAGACCTCGTACTATATCCGAAGCCAATAATCTGTTCTAATGAATTATTTACAAATACTTTGAAAAGTCAATTACTTATTCATTCTACGGTATAAAGCTACGGTATAGGAGTAGATACAAGAAGTGGGAAGTGATCAGAATGACAGATTTTTCCCACAATTACAAAGCAATTTTCGGTATTGTTCCAAAAAAATGTGTAACTGAAAAGTGTATAAAGTACTTCTTTGCCCTCATGTAACTCTGGTTTGTATCATTATTATGACGGTTAAGTAGCTGAGGGAAGTAATTGATACCAATAGAGTTTTTCAGGCTGAAGGTTCAGATTAATGGATACAGAATTAGATAACCAATTCACACCTGGTATATTTACAATGTTATATTTAGGTAAGTTACCGGGCACCTCCACCGTGTCTATATTGATGGACAGTATCTCTTGGGTTTATTTTACTTAAACTGTAGCACCACTGGTTTAAAAGGGTGTTCTGAAGAAGATATCAAACGCTCTACTGCCTTATTTGGGAACGTTGCGAGTATCTTCTATAAATATACTCAATTGTATTATTTTCATCCATGTTTGGATCACGTAAAGTGATCACTCACTTCTAAACCGAAACATGATGCGGTAGAGACTTAGCATCGTTTGATTTATAATAATTCTGATTTTTAATAATGATCTATATTCAAAATAGGCATGTCATCACTTTTTATAACATATTTACCCTCACCAACTATTCTAGGTCAACTTTATCTTCATAAATCTTCAATGCATCGAAAGATATACCTTTTCCCAACTGCATTGAGCTTAATCTTCCACATTGCATAAGGACTAAGCATTAAATTGCCACTCTCCATTTTAACATATACATCGTTTCGAACAATTGGTTTTTCGTTGCTCCCCTTCAGAAATCCATGTGCAATGGTTTGACTATCACTTGCTATCACATAGAACTTATCATCATATCTATAGTAGGAGTTACCCAAATGAATCGCACAGGCTATAAATCCTTGAAGTATGCGGTTTAAGTCTAGCTGTATGGTTTTGTTAGCTGATTTAAGATTGATATTTAAAAACCCTTTAAAATTGATTGCATCTTTAAAAGGTATACTATCTGCTATATCCGCCATCACTACTATTTCTTCTCCAGATAATAATTTTGATATCACATCTTTATGTTCCGCATTCTTCCACACGAAAAATGGCTCTGTAAATTCAGAATTACTATTGAACTCATCATTAAATACATATGCATCATGCTTTGGAATCGATGCTTTATATTCTTTTATAACAGATCTGATTTTTGCAACGTGCTCCTTAGCCTCAGCAGCCAAATCCTGAATAAGACAACAACTTGGCTTGAGATGAGATGGGAGTGACATGAAATCTTTTATATAAACATCAGCAAATGGAAATACCCACTGTTTTATCGCATTAACAGCTCTGTAGTACTCCTTTAATAGAAGATTCCGTCTTATTTTTACTTCTAGTTGATCTATCGCAGCAGAAAGCTTTGGATCTTCAATACCTTCTCTAGGACCAGCAGAGCTAACAGCCCCAATATAGGTGACCAACTTTTGTTCCTTTTGATAGTCTTGTATGCGATCATATACGTTAATTAATGTAGTCAACGATTCTTCCATTCTTTCTATGCAACGTGATAAATCAGCTGTTACTTTAAAATCTTTGGTTAATTGGCTCATCTCTAATTTCATATCCCTCAAGGCGCTTTGTACCGTCCATTTGGTCACATCAAGAGCAACCTTAGATTTCTTTTTTGACCCTTCTACTACATCGTCCAGATTTCTTTTCATATACTCAAATTTAGGAATTATGTTCGTAAAAATTCCGTCTTTGAATTTTTTAATCTTTTCAAGCTGCTCTCCTGAATTACAAGAGAATTACTGATTGCATCAATTTTCGTTTTATCATTTTTATGCTTACCATAAATGTCTGCATTTACTGCTCCTAATTGAACCTTTGGTTAGCTTTTGCCAAAACCATTGCTGTATTCGCCATTCGTTTTTCAGTGGAAATTTTTTTATACTTCACTGCTTCTCCTTGTTTTTTTGGGTTTTCTTTTTTTAATATATTTTGCTATTTTCTTCGTGTTTTTTTAAATTTTCCCCGTTTATTTCATTTTCTAACGCAACAACATCAGCAGCAAGAGGATTTTCGTGTTGGCCAAGAAGATTTGCTTCAAGAATGAGTTTCCTAAGTTTTAGAGTTTTTATTTCTTCTCCTAAATCACCTGGAATGTCTGGAATTTTTTTAATTTCCCAAATCCATTTCGTTTAATTTGATGTTCAATGAAGACACCCTTTCGTCTTTAAAAGCTTTAATCGTACTATCCATATTTTTCAAATCAGTATTTATTCCTGCAGGTACGTCAGTGATTTGGTGCATTGAGATCATCGTCTAAAGAAATTAATTCTGCCGTCGAGGTTAGTCCTCCTATCACTGCTCCTGCAGCTGCCCCCACAGGTCCGACAAAAGTCAATACTTGAGCTCCCATTTTTATAGCACTAAAAAATCCTCTCAACACAGCTGTACTTTCTAGTTCTTTCTTTTTCTAAGTAAGTCTTCCTGGTTTTTTTTACACTCTTTCTCTAGAATTACAGTTTCATTAATTAGCAAATCTATTTTATCATCTATTTGCGTATAAATATTATTAATTTTACTTATAATTTCATTTTCAATAAAAAAAATTTGCCTCATCGATTTCTTTTTTGATATCATTATTATAATCTTTTTTATATTTTTTTAACATGCCGAACCGGTCACTTTTTTCCTGTAAATTGGCGAGGCTTTGGATATTTTCATTTTAAAATGTCTAGATATGCATCTACGTCTATTATCAGGTTGGAACTCCAATCAGTATTTAGACTATGTAGCCTGCTTAAGGGAGCAGTGTATAAATAGGTACGTGTTTTCCTATATTCTTTAGAGTTTTCGTTACTTTTAGGGTTCATAGCATATGCGTCTATCCTATCTAAGAATGATTGATAAAAAAAAACAATGTGTTCTTTATCTTGTCTATGAAACTGTTCTTCGAAACCATCTAGCTCGTCAACAAAGTCCAGCGTACCATAAGTCTTTCTTGCATTAAAATCGTTATTTATTTGCTTGAGAAAATTTATCAAGAGAATGCTTTCTAAAAGGATTTAGCTTATCATTTAGCATGTTTATTAAAAAAAGTTTGTAGCTGTTGATACTTCTAGCTGGATCATCAATAAACGCAGCTTGCTCTGGATTTTTTTCATCATCCTTACTAAATCCATTATTGCCATAGAAACCATTTTCCACATTTCTTTCTGTAATATCCTTTCTATAGAATTTCCATTCAGTCCTGCTCTCCCAAGACCCTGCAGCTAATTTTGTAAAGTCACACTTGACAACGGTAGTAGCACCATTCCAACCAGGGCCCCCTGGATTACCCCCTTTACCTCCCTTTCCCAAATTTTGCCGGATGTAGAACTATTTGAGATTGATATCGAGGAATCGTCTCCCATTGCAAATAATGTTAGTTTTCCTGGATTACCTCCTTTTCCACCATGTCCCCCATGGACCATTAACACCATCCTCGCCTTTGAGGCCTGGAAATTCGACTGACACGGTAAATGAAAAGAATCTATCTTCCATGAACCCTTTTTTTACCTTTATCAAACAATGCTCTGCAATTGTAAAAGTCATGTATCTTTCTACAGCTTTCGAGGTCATTGACAGAAGGTACTCCACCCCTTCCTTCAAAGCTGTCCCCACCATCTTGACCAGGACCGCCATCTCCACCGTTCGCAATAATGTTTAATAGATTCAAATTATAAAATTTTGCACCGATACCCAAAAAAACTTCCAGATGAACCCCCTGGTAATCCCATTTTACCGTTACTTCCGGCGCGCCTTTTATCGCCGCCATTAATTTCCTTAAGCGGATCATGTGACTTGGCATTACTACCACTTATATTTATTGTCCTGCGACCTATTATTTCCCATTTTGGGGCAATAACAAATATATTTAACTTGTTTCCTATTTCTCCTAAGTTCTCATCAATGAACAGTGTTTTAAAGGAAAAAATATCTGCTGACTTGGTATTTCCACACGATTTTTTTAAAATTTTCCCTTTTTTTGTCACAAAATCAGTAAATTTAATGTAATATCCAGTAACAATCAGCTTATCGGACTGACACTCCAAAAGTGTACTACCTCTAATTGTTAAATCTAAATCTTTATTGAGTTCTTCTAATCTAAGTTGAGTAAGCTTTATATTTGCTACAGAAATACATTCTGTTATATTTAGGTTTATTTTTTTTTCTAAAACCTCTTTGAAATTATCTCCGGTTACTGTACCTATATTAAATGAGTCTTTAGTGTTCTGCACACTATATCTTATAAGCTTACTATGCAAATCTTCAAAAAATCTATACCATACCTCCGATTCGTACAGATATCTTGTTTTTGGTTGAATGGAGTTACCCAAATTTTTCCGACCAGGTAGTTAATCTTTCATTGCTTAAATTTGTAAAAATCGCAAGTATAAACCAAACTGAAAAATATTTGATGCACTCATTCTAACCTTAGACATATCGATGTCTAAAGTCGAAAATTTTCCACAATCTTTGATGATAATGCTTGTGCTGTAGTTAAATTTTGAAGTTGTCTGTCACGTTCAACATTACACTATGGCAATTCTTTAAATTTAGCTTGTAATTTCTGAATGTCGAGGGAACGCGTCTTGAAATTTGGGGTGTTTTTCAATTTCTTCCGCTATACTATTAGTGTCAAGTTTAAACTTATCACCCAGTTGCTTTACCGCAATATTAATATGATCCGGAACGCAATATTTTAAGTTAGCAAGATATTTTTTGATTTCTTCCAACTGGAAATTTCCCCTCTTTAGTACAAGTGCCTTGTCACTTACAATTTGCAAAAATCCATAATTTTACCCTTTATCTGAAATACTTTGTATGTTTTCTTGGCACCCATCAAAACCTAAGGGAAAAAATACTATTGTTGATCTTTTCCGATAATTTTCTACACTTTTTTTTGTAACGTCTTCT
The DNA here is from genome assembly GCA_011764245.1 of Trialeurodes vaporariorum. Classification (NCBI taxonomy): domain Eukaryota; kingdom Metazoa; phylum Arthropoda; class Insecta; order Hemiptera; family Aleyrodidae; genus Trialeurodes; species Trialeurodes vaporariorum. The sequence continues at coordinate 58,290,783 of VMOF01000220.1, forward strand.
ATCAAGTTGCTTGTGATGTTGTATCCCTTGTTAAGCTTTAATAAGAATTGTTGATCTCCCAATCGACTTACATCAACGATCCCTCTGCTAGAAGAAATATAATTTATGGTACTAATCATCTCTCCTACCAACTTTGTATAATATGCCTTGAGCTTTCTAACCACACTTTTGACATCAGACCACACCTTGTCGTTAATTATTTTTACTAAATCAACGACAGCAATTTTGGACGCGTCCGATATAGTATACCCAAAGTCACCATCAGATTTTTTAGTAAATTCAAGGTTGTTATACAGTTCCTTTCTATTTTTTGTTTTCCCCTTTCGCAGAAGTCTATTGAACTTAAAGGTCCTTTTTTTTTGTCTTTTCGAAAAATGCCTATTCTCGTATAAGTTTCACCATTTTTTTCTAATAGAGAATCGACTAATTTTATTGCTTTATCACGAAATCGCTTTTGGTTGAAAGGTAAGTCTAACAATAACCTTTAAAATCATTTTGTAAGTAGTCAACTATTCCTTCTATCACTTTTTTATCTGGAATGTACTGCAAAAGGTCATCTTGCAAGTATACATTATTATCTACTTTTGATGCCACTATAGCAAAACTTTTTTGAAATTTTTCCGTATCCTTAATAAAAGTAGTAGCATGTCTCACGAGTGTCAAAAAATATTCCGATTACCTCCTCTACTAACTGATGGATAGTTTACAATGAAAACCATCTTTATGTTCTCAGCATTCTGATACATCTTTGATAAAATAAGCTATAGCAATCTCATAACTAGCATTTCTAGTATCGCTAAATCCAGGACAATCATAGTAAGCTGAATTTGTTTTACTGTCAACAACTAATTCAGGAAAAGTTGTCATGGACTTTGTAGAAGAATCACCAATCCTTTTACCGCCATCCTTAATTATATACATTCCAGTGCCAGGTCCCGTCTCTACTGCTTCCAATTTGTTATCATCTCCAGCAATCCATTGAACGAATGTACTCTTACCAGAGCCTGTATTACCTAGTACTAGGGTTATATTTCTATACTCTCCCTTCAACTCTATCTTTGTTTTTCCTTGTAGAAAAATCTCTTCTATTTCAGATCGATTTGGAGTGGAGGCAGAAATATGACTGGAGCTAGGAATTGCCAATTCTTGATCATCAAGGTAACGTTTACAACTACTTCCTTTAGGAATTAAATTGTTAACATTTTTTGTTGCAATTTCATCGAACGAGTTGGATTGGTGCAGTGAAGAACTGGAACATTTGGAAAAAAAAATCACTACTTTATTCCTGTGTAATCTATCCCATCAAAAACCTTTCCAGGTGCAAGCAGACGGCATCAGGTAATTATGTCTGTCACAAAAAGCCGTTCCAATGCATACACTCAAAGATATGATATGATGGGAACGGCAAGTCTCCTCCAAGTGGGCATCCAGCAGGGCAAATGTTAATCATTTTTCAAAATCAACACTATCCATCTGCGGCGAATTTAGTGAAGGAAAAACTTTGAGGGATGTATTTCTTTATTTTTTATTTTCAAACGCAAAAACTTGCCGCCGTTCATCGCCTTAAAAAAGAAAAAATCAATTCTTATTATTAAAAAAAAATAATAATAATTGATATTTTCTTTTTTAAGGCGATGAACGGCGGCAAGTTTTTGCGTTTGAAAATAAAAAATAAAGAAATACATCCCTCAAAGTTTTTCCTTCACTAAATTCGCCGCAGATGGATAGTGTTGTTGATTTGAAAAATGATTAACATTTGCCCTGCTGGATGCCCACTTGGAGGAGACTTGCCGTTCCCATCATATCATATCTTTGAGTGGATGCATTGGAACGGCTTTTTGTGACAGACATAATTACCTGATGCCGTCTGCTTGCACCTGGAAAGGTTTTTGATGGGATATACTCTGGTTTTAGCTTATAAAATTCCAGTTTCTCATTCCACAAATAAAAGCAACAGTTGTTATCCATCAGCTGACTAGTCAGCAGTTATGAATAGTTTCCGGACAACTTTCACATAGACTCCCGAGTGCTTATTTTACGATAGGGACCACAGTCTCATTTCCCTTTCTTTTCCCTGCATGATCCATATGCTAACCTACCGTTCCGTTTCCACTGGCTAGTCCGCCGCTGGCCGATGCGCCTCTGGCTGGTCCGCCGCTGGCCGATGCGCCTCTGGCTGGTCCGCCGCTGGCCGACCCGCCACTGGCTAGTCCGCCGCTGGCCGCTCCACCACTAGCTAGTCCGCCACTGGCTAGTCCGTTGCTGGCCGATCCGCCACTGGCTAGTCCGTTACTGGCCGATCCGCCACTGGCTAGTCCGCCGCTGGCCGATCCGCCACTGGCTAGTCCGCTGCTGGCCGATCCGCCACTGGCTAGTCCGCCGCTAGCCGATCCGCCATTGGCTATTCCGCCGCTGGCCGATCCGCCACTGGCTAGTCCGTCGCTGGCAGATCCGCCACTGGCTCGTCCGCCGCTGGCCGATCCGCCATTGGCTGGTCCGCCGCTGGCCGATCCGCCACTGGCCGGTCCGACGCTGGCCGATCCGCCACTGGCCGGTCCGCCGCTGGCCGATCCGCCACTGGCCAGTCCGCCTCTGGCCGATCCGCCATTGGCTAGTCCGCCGCTGGCCGATCCGCCACTGGCCAGTCCGCCTCTGGCCGATCCGCCATTGGCTAGTCCGCCGCTGGCCGATCCGCCACTGGCTAGTCCGCCGCTGGCCGATCCGCCACTGGCCGGTCCGCCGCTGACCGATCCGCCATGGCTAGTCCGCCACTGGCCGATCCGCCACTGCAGGTCCGCCGCTGGCCGATCCGCCACTGGCTGGCCGATCCGCCACTGGCTGGCCGATCCGCCACTGGCCGATCTGCCACTGGCTAGTCCGCCGCTGGGCGATCCGCCACTGGCTAGTCCGCCGGTGGCCGATCCGCCATTGGCTAGTCCGCCGCTGGCTGATCCGCCACTGGCTCGTCCGCCGCTGGCCGATCCGCCACTGGCCAATCCGCCACTGGCTAGTCCGCCGGTGGCCGATCCGCCACTGGCTAGTCCGCCGGTGGCCGATCCGCCACTGGCTAGTCCGCCGGTGGCCGATCCGCCACTGGCTAGTCCGCCGGTGGCCGATCCGCCACTGGCTAGTCCGCCGTGGCCGATCCGCCATCGGCTGGTCCGCCGCTGGCCGGTCCGCAGCTGGCCGATCCGCCACTGGCTAGTCCGCCGCTGGCCGATCCGCCACTGGCTAGTCCGCCGCTGACCGATCCGCCATTGGCTAGTCCGCCACTGGCCGATCCGCCACTGGCAGGTCCGCCGCTGGCCGATCCGCCACTGGCTAGTCCGCCGCTGGCCGATCCGCCACTGGCTAGTCCACCGCTGGCCGATCCACCGCTGGCCGGTCCGCCGCTGGCCGATCCGCCACTGGCTAGTCCGCCGCTGGCCGATCCGCCATTGGCTATTCCGCTGCTGGCCGATCCGCCTCTGGCTAGTATGCCGCTGGCCGATCCGCCACTGGCTAGTACGCCGCTGGCCGATCCGCCACTGGCTAGTCCGCCGCTGGCCGATCCGCCACTGGCAGGTCCGCCGCTGGCCGATCTGCCACTGGCTAGTCCGCCGGTGGACGATCCGCCACTGGCTAGTCCACCGCTGGCCGATCCGCCACTGGCTAGTCCGCCGGTGGCCGATCCGCCACTGGCTAGTCCGCTGGTGGCCGGTCCGCCGCTGGCCGATCCGCCACTGGCTACTCTGTCGCTGGCAGATCCGCCATAGCTTAATTCTGTAACTTCAGGAAATAATGTTACTGTCGCTACCAGTTCTCATCAACTAAACAGATCAGTTGTAAACTCTACAAGTACACAGCAAAGAACTTTTGTAACTCCTTGCTTATGAATAATTATACTAAAATCACAGAATAATACATTAAATCATTCTGTGCTAAAATCACAAAGGTGCTGTAAACACATCAGAAACTACTCTCCCTCCAGTGATCAACAGTATTACGGTACTCAGCTGTTGCATTTGCAAGCAATGAAGTGGAAAATGAAGCTCCGCGGTTATGCCCAAATTCGAATACTTTCAGATTCAGAGCAAGAATAGTTATTAAATAAATGAATATGCAAAAGTACCTAACTGTGAGAGCAAATCAACCTTCACTATACGCGTGCATACAACAAATTAGAAGCACACAAAAGAAATAACTAGAAAAGATGTATGGTATATTTATTTAAAAAGAAGAACTGAGGAGGACAAATTTCGTAATTCACGGCCTCCGTTGTAATTGAAACAATAATCACTTGTATCACTCATGTATTTGTAACGAGTTTATTTCAAAAGTGTCAAAGCAGGTAGAAATGTTTTGTTTTGAAATGATGTGCAGTTGTTGTTGACTGATGATGAAGCGTCGATTCTCGCGGCGATCTCAAATACTAAAAGGCAGTAGCCAATGAGGGCAGAGTTGGCGCGTAGTTTGAAATAGCCGTTATAATGAGAAATTAGTTTTTTTCTCATTTCTCATAAATATTAGACGGATTGCGTTCAAACAAAAAAAAGGCACGAGCACAGAACACGCCGGTTAAAATAAGACCAAGTTTGATGAGTTTGGTTGCGTAGTTTTTTCGCTACAGGATCATATCAAGGCACGGTTTTGGGAATGAAATAATTTCTGTAAATATAAGCGTGACGCGCCGCAGACTTGTCAGGTCGTAGAGAGGGTGGTAGTAGGGTGGGGTTACCTGACTTGCCGTCTGCGTCTACCGACGCTTATGATTTAAAAATTCAAAAACTGCTAGGTTTAAGAAAAACTGCCGTCAAGTCTTCTCTTGTTTTTACTTCGATACAAAATAATAATAAAAAAAAAAACAAAACAAAAACAAGTAGGAGTATGTCACCGTGACCCACTCTGTCTCTAGTGGGGCGGATTACATAGGATACCTCCAGAATCGTGAATTTACGGAAGAAATCATGAAACTGACAGGGATTCTTCTTTACCCTTGGAAGAATCCAATAAAACAGGGGGCCAAAAAAATTCACCCCCCCCCCCCCCGGGGGGCCCTGATTTTTGTTACTTACGCCGTAACTTTTTACCGGCTGGGTTAAACGCACAAAATTGCACAAAAATATGGAGAAAATTTTCTGAACAAGAAACACCCTTACTACTTAAAATTGGATGATTCGTCTCTGAGGAAAAGGCGAAAACCTATCGCGAGGTCGAACCGAGATCCCACGACCAGATGAAAGTGGCAATCGGCTGTCCGATAGAAAAAAAAAAAAACCCGACTAATCCTAGTTTCCCTGCACCCCCCCCCCCTCCCATCAAGCGGTTCGATCGGGATCCGGAAGCCGTCGGTGGACGCGCGTTAAGGTCCCGCTTCCAACGGAACCAGACCCGAGAGCGTGACCCGAACGACGCGGCGCGGCGGCGTCCAGAGCGTAAAAAACAGAAATCAGAAAATCGCCCCTCCCGCCGCGCCGAGTCAATCGAATTATTCGACGAATAATTCTACAATTGACCTATACCTTCCGTGTGTTTCCCTTTCCTCAACTCAGGTAGCAAACCCAAGTTTCAGTGTTGCCGGAGTCATTTCATTATTTCTGATTATTCGGTTGCCCAACTCTGCTCACATCCCTGTTCCTCCAAATATCTTGGCAGTGACCACGAATCTTTCGATCTCAAAGCAGCTGCTCCACAAAAATCAACTCTTGAGTTAATTTCGTCAATTTTGACACCAACCATGTTTATCATGCGAGAGAGAGAGAGAGAGCAACATAGTATTTTGTTCCACCGCTGACTCATAATAGAAACCTCCAAAAAGTGAGTAGAGATTTTCCATTTGCAACCAATAGCCTCCGCGCTGATCTTCTCCTTTCTCTCTTTTTCTTTCTGTTTTGAGCCGGTTTCTTTTTACGAAACAATGTAAGAAAAGTCTTCAAATTAAGTAAATACTTACGACAAAATCATTAAAATTGTGCTGAAAAGCCACATCTTGAACATAATCCATTAAGCTTTGATTATCCGGATTCTTTTTGAGTAGGTAAGTATAGGCTGATTATGCGCGCATGACACTAATAATTTCCTGAAACATAACTTTACATTACTTGCCACGTACTACATCCTATCATCACATTAGTAGGTACCTACTCTGCTTAATTTTAACCGTTTCAGGGGATGTGATATTGTAATATTGTACTACTTTGATTTTAGAGAGGCTTACTCGAAATCGGCAAAATTTCCCCACTCCCATAACTGAATTTCAACTATACAGCGTGATTAAGTATCCCAAGGGCGCCTTCCCCTTTTCAACTTTAACAAATGATTAGACGGCACTCAATGGACTGTCGAAGCGCCGATTTGGAAACACTTAAAATATCGATAACTCGAACAGGAAAAGAGATATCGAAACGAACTTTGCGCGAAAAACCCCGCGAGAAAAAAGCTTTTTTAGCCAATATACATAGAGGTGTAAGGGGTACCCTCAACTGCTCTTTGAATTATTTCATTGTACCTACGTGTTTTTGGTGTAAACAAATCACTAAAATGGAGATTTCTCAAAATTCGGTTCTTTGATTTTAACAAAAACCGGATATATGCTGTTTTCCTTAAAATTACCTATCGAATCGTTGAAACCGCAGGTTGATGAAACTTCTCCTTTTTGAGATATGAACGTTCAAAGTTGGCGCGGAACTGAATTTTGGCAGGCAAATGAATGCGCGCCACGTTCGACTCATTTCATGAAATTCTCAACTTCCTCAAAACTGGTCAAAAATCAACAAATTAGGGGTTGAAAATTTATCTCCTAACCTAGCACTTTTAGGAAAAAAATACATGAATCCGATTTTTACGCTTTCACGACATAGATGTCCGCCCCCTATGAACACTATTAACACAAAATAAGGGTCCCTGGGTCTCTAGACACAAAACATGGAGTTTTTTCTTATAATTAGACCTGTAATCGCGCTATTATCGTGATAGCCGACGTATATTGACCTGCCAAGTTCAAATTTGGCCTTAGTTTTGATCGAAATAATCTAGTTTTTCCACAGTTTATACCTACTTTATCGCGAAAAATGCTTAAAAGTAGAAACGCGTAAAATCAAGGCGAGTTACGTAGAAAATGATATCATTTTTGACATCAGCGTCTCAAATACTATGGAGTTGCACAGTTTTCATGTAATTAACAAGATAATTTATTGAAATACATTAAAATTTAGTTAAAAAGAACACTGATGTTTGGTGCTTGTCGCGGATAGTTACGTCGCTGAAGAGGCCTACTTCATCAATCCTTGAAAATTGGATTAAAATTGATTTTTGAGCCTATCAAAACTATTTGAATTTTGTAATTATTTAAATCACCGATTTTCATGAAAAGCAGTCCAAGTGGTAAAAAAGAAGCTAAGAAGCTGAAAATCAACCCTTGACTCACCATGATGATGTCTAGCTGAGCACTCAAAAACCGCAGGATTGTCATGTGGACCCAGTAAATCCCAAATTTTTCGATTCGCATTATTTGCTTATCAGCAAGGGTGTATTTCTTGGAGCCAAATGACGGTTCATTCGGTTTTTAAGCGCTCGGAAATCATCATAGTGAGTCAAGGGATGATTACCAGCCTCTTTGACAGTAGTTTGACTGCTTTTCATGAAAATCGACAGTTTAAATATTTACAAAAATTCAAAAAAAAATTGATAGGCTCAAA
>VMOF01000220.1:58298958-58378626 GCA_011764245.1 Trialeurodes vaporariorum
GAAATTAGAGTGAGATGGCAGTACATGGGGGTTACGTGAGAGCGAGAGAGACAAACTGAGAAAACTGTCTTTGTTTGGAACGCTCATCACCGGCTGCCGCCATCACTAAAACCCTCTATTAAATAAATATTTCTAAAGAACTTCTTAAGATTTTTACTTTGTACTCCTTTAAACATTCAGTAGCCACCGGTTTGTATTTTAATCTGCAGTAATCTAGCTCTGGCACTAGATTTCGGCAGACTCTTCACAATAGAAAAAGTAGAATCAACACACTTCAATAATTTGACCTTTTTTTTGTAAAGAAGCTTCAGAACCCAAAACAGACACAGAGATAATACAATTTAAATTAGGTACTACTCACTTGGAACACTTTTTTAATATTTTCAACCAGCAGTTTGTTAAAATTATCTTGATCTCTAGTATCGACTAATTTATCTCCGTAAACTCGACAAGTCTCATGCATCCAAAGACGAACAAACATTCCAGGGGTGGGTACGCAATCTCCATTTGCAAACATGATGCCCTGAAAACAAGCAGGGAAAAATAATAATTTCATTATTACACGTTTAAGGCATCAAAAGCACAATAGATCAGTTTAGTGATAAAGTCTCTGCAGAGTTTCAGGTTTTGTTTGGTTCATCAGTTTAATCTTCTATTTTTCTTCCTTGGATGTAATCTCCAAAAGCGCTACTTCACTCTCGCCTTGAGATTTTTTAAGTAAGAACCTTGCCGCATCTTTACTCATGGAACATTTTCATAACATTCTAGAGTAGTTTAGAAGATACTGAGTGTGACAGACATTTCTCGATTTTGCCTCCTTGAAAAAGAAACCCACCTAAGTTAACCCTTAAATGCATCGTGGTTCCCTTAAGGCACACAATTTATTTCCCCCTTTTTGAACACTTGGAAGTTAAAATATTATTTTTTTCCATGTCGTCATCCCTCAGACACATATCGAGGAAAAGTTTAGAGCTTTCACCAAAGTCTGAAAGAACACGGCTCCATGATGGGGGCCATCTGAACATTAGAAAGCATAATTAACCATTTGACCATGATTATGCTCCCTATGCTGGCCCATTTTAAATTCGTTACTTTCCAGGTCTCTTAAACGCAACCATCGATGCTCGGAATCTTTTTAATATTTTTCCCTTTCCTTGTGAGTCAAAATCAATTGAAATTCATGTTTTCAAAACAGAAAATTATTATATTTTTTGAAATTTTTGAATGTCTAAAAATTGAACATTATTTTTTTTAATCATTAATTTACAACAGAAAATATTTTGTAAGACTTTGAACGAAGAAAAACGCCTCATTTTGTAAGACCTTATAAATGTTTTTTTGAAATTTTGAGGATTTATAAAAATTGAACATTACTTATACTTTTTCCAATCGTTAATTTACAACAGAAAATATTTTATAAAATTTTATTGCATGCACAGAAATGTCCCATTCTACAGTTCATCCTATAAAATGACGGCCAATCATTCAAGATTACCTGAAAAACGTTGGTTAGATCTCGGAGATTGAAAGTATAATGAAATTTAATGGCAGTTGGAAGGAAGGTTGTAGCCATTTTTGCATGCATCATCAACGCAAGTTGAATGATCAAATCGCCGTGTCGAATCACTGAGACAGGAAATTTAAGATGGTGGTTATTTAGATGCTGGTTCAGTACTGATGAGTAAATGTAATGTAATTCTTCAGCACACGGAAAACTAGAAGAGAAAACATTCAGTCAAAGGTTTTTGGAAATCAGGAGATGCATAGAGATTGGAGATGCACAATCTATATTGGTGATGTCAAGTCACAACAGCAAAATTTGAAAATCTTACTCAAACTCAAAAATCACATGTTCTTTTTCAATTATTTGGCTTCTTTCAACTTGACTATTTCCGGTCGTACGTCAGGTGTCACCCGACATAACAATTATCCCTTTACGGTCGGGTGGCAGGTCCCACTCGATATTTTAATTCTTGCTCTGGAATTGTTTTGTCGGACCTGATTCGACTTTCTTAACAAGTCGCACTCTCTGGTGGAGTTCCGAGGAACTAGTTCTCGCGTCAGTAGCGCTCCACTGCATAATCAAAATACAAAAAAAAGTAGTGAAAAAAATTCAGACCGGAAAGGGTTACAGTGATTCCAGGCAAAATTTGGGAAACGTTCATTCTGCAAAACAGTACCACATATCACATTCCTAAATGTTATCCTTTTTGAAAATATAGGTCATTTTGCACACATTCTGTGTTAAAATGTTGAAATAAGTCCAAATAGGAAGAAGTAGAAAAGGTCACCTCTTTTTAAATGTTTGTGTAGAATTTTTTGAGGATGGGGCTCTTGCAAACTCTTACTACAGGGGACTGAAGAGTCGATTTTGCATAAGAACCTGCGAAAATGACGATGAGTACAGTAAAAAATCACAAACTTCACTCTCAAAATTGGGCTTAATGGCGGAGTGGAGAGACGCAGGTATCATGGGAGATTCCCATCTAATTTGAGACAAATCTCTGTGTTTCTGAAGAGAAAGTGACATATTAGACAGGAATCTCCCATGATACCTGCATTGAACCACCATTACAATCTTGCTGTTATAGCAGTTTTGTGAGTATATTATTGAATTTTAGAATTTTTTAGTGTGATTTTTGTGAAATTCCCTGGTCTTTCTATCAATATGGAATATTTATTTGCTTGTAGTAAAAGTTTGCAAGAGCCACATTCTGTGAGGAAAAAGTCCCGGATAGCATGAAACTTCCAACGCTGTGGAACATTACGCAACCCTGGCAGACTTTTTAGGCGTGGAAATAGAGAGGATCAATAAGAAATTCCAACTTACTTAGTGGCAAAAACAAAGAAATGACGCTGAAGTCTGGAATCTATGGTGAAACTTCCAGCGCTTGGATTCATACAGGCAAGGAACATGATGTTGTGAATATCTTTCAGAGTGAGTTTACTTCTATCATACCAATGTTGATAATTCATCCACTGTCTGATCAATGTATGCGGTTGCACAGTTCCATGCTGGTCCACCTACAGCATAGAAAAACATGAGCTTCAATAATTATTTTCAAATTATGATTGGGATCTTGGTTATCAGATACATTAAATACAGTATCGAAGATGCAAAAAATATAGACGAAGCACTGAATAGTGAATAGTTTCAAACTGAGACATTACAATTTATAATAGAAACCAGACACTAGCCGCGCGCACGGTGGCTGACTTATTTTTCGGAACTCAACAGGAATTAATAAAGAGAGCATGAGGGAGCACCATCCAACATGGTCCATATGTTGACAGATGCAGTTTCGGTGCTTCAGTTTCACTAGGCAAAAACCTCAACAATTTAGCTAATCATTCAATGTATCGACCATGTTTGCGATGTTCTGTTGAGACCCCCCAAAAAAAAGTTGCCACAGTGCACAAACATGGGCAAACGAGATAGTGCGTGGTTTCTACTATACATTGTCTCTGGTTTCAACACAGTTGCAAAAAAATTGGAACCCTTTGTCTTTCTTGCGTTTTCTGTGTGAAGAATATCCATTAATCTAGATAACTTAGATGAAAAAGAAACATCTTTTGAAAAAGAAATAACTTTCTCTCTTTTTTCGCAGATAATTGACAATAAACACTTGGACTTTGATATCAAGTCACATGTTGCATTGATATATATATTGATAATAATTAAGGATGTGTTGCCAAGATATATTTTTCATCAGTTTTATCGGTGTATCTGACAATTTTCAATGACTTTCATTAGAAGCAGAGCATTTTCATTAGAGCATGTGTTTGTTTTTTAATTCAATCTTTTTCTGTTTGCCTGCGTCGTCATTTGTAAAGTTGCTCATTTTCAGTAATTTTATTCTATAATTGGGACTTGTCACAACTGGACTGCAGGGAAAAAAAAAAAAAAAATTAAAAGTGCTTCTTGATAGAATGTTCTGACTCCCGTTTCTCTCAACTCTTTCCCACTAACCTCATAAAAGTGGAGCTTATCTGCAGAGAATTTAATTTTTCCCTCCTGTCTAAAAATCTGAGCTTTATTTGCAGGAAAATACAGTGATTAGTAATCTTAAAATATACTTAAGCAATAATACAAATATTACCTCTGGCATATTTAAGTCATCAATAAAATAAATCATGAACTTGTTCCCTGGAGGACCATAGTTACGACCAGCTTTCTTTTCCAAGGATTTTTCCAGTACTTTTTGAAGCATTTCTGAAAAAAACAAGTGAAAAAATAGATTACAAAAACAAAAAAGCTGTAAGTGCTTATATTTATTTAATATTTTAATAATCTTTTTTTTTTTTTTTTTTACATATTCTTCTGAAAATAGGCGGTTTAAGTGATGACTTGGTGACGACGTCATCCGACGATGAGCGTTCCAGACAAAGTCAAACGATCTCTCTTGCTCTCTTGTAACCCCCATGTACAGCTATCTCACTCTAATTTCAAAAATCACATATAGAGACATCTTCCGTGAAATTTTTTGGCAGAAATGACTTCCTCGAGGCACTTTAATGCGATTTGGATAATAATATGTCGTAAAACTGGGCGCTGTAAACAAATTTTGCAAGTAGAAAGAGATGGGTAAACATAAGGGTCTTGGGTGAGTGAGAGAGATAGTTTGGAACGCTACGCGAGTTTTGTCACAAACAATGAGTGCATGGTTGTGCATGAGTGCATTGTTGGCTAACTGTTGACTTTGCCTAAAACCGTCTACATTCAATTTGTAATTTTATTTTTTAGAGACTACATGACATTTTCAATGATTTTCTGGATACACCAGTTACTTACTGGACTTATTTTCATGATATTTTTTTTTTTTTTTTTTTTTTTTTTTTTTTTTTTAAGAAATTAACCAGGGAGAAAAAGTTACCTGAGGTGGTATAAAAATTCAGAGGAACATTCAAGTGCGCAAAGTTTTCACTTAGGCAGCTTAGTTTTTCATTAACGATGATAGACTTTCCAGATCCTCCAGGTCCTACGAGCATTACCGGTTTCCGCATTTGAATGAATAAGTTCAAGAAAAATTTCAAACGAACCGTTTCTGCTGTGGGCACCAACGAAGCCTGAAAGAAAAATAAAGGCCTATCAAAATAAAAATGACTTTAATTCTTAAGTAAAGTTGTGATGATTTTGTTTTAGGACTACTGCGCAATGGCAGCCTTGTTGATCAGCTGGCCGAGGCCCACGATTATTTGATTGTGTCAAGAGTGTAAATTTGGTCTTGCTGTGTTTGGCTACAAAGCCTTTGACTCTGGAGTCATCACTTTGTGTGTTCTCTTTATAATAAAATATAAGGGGTCCACCATTGTAACGTCAACCGTTGTTGTCTCAAAAAATCCATTGAACAATTAAAGAAGGCCGCTGCTCTGATAATTATTTTATTTGTTTTATCGAAGCAAAAAAAAAAAAAAACTGATCACTTCTTACTTACTTACTTAATCCTAGATCAGATTCAGTTTGAAATTACCTGAAGAGGGATTTCAGGATCTAGTTCAAATTTGTCAACTTTTTCAGCCCACGGGACAAACTTTTTGGTTTCAGGATCTATATAGTAGTTGAATACAGAACCTGCTGGAGGAAATTTGATGGCTTTGAACTCATTAACCCACCACTTTGAGAATTCAGCTCGCCAATCAATCAACTGAAAAAAAGTGGTAGAGACATTTATTAAACATTATCATGAAATGAATTTAGAATTTTGAAAAAAACCTCCTCCTACTGAAAGTCAAATTATTTGTCTTCGTTTAACACAACGGAGACTTCTCACCTACTTCACCTCAAAAGTCTCACAAATCCAAGGAAACTCTAAAAATCCCTGCTTGCAAACCTTTGTGTGCAACGTTGCAAAAATTTGTGTGAAGTTCCATGAAAATTGCCTGGAAATCGAAAATTCAAAATAATTTGGCCTGGTGAGAAGTAAAAATAGCTTTTTCTTCTGCACAGACGTGTTTTTTTCCTGAGTCAAATGTACCTCATCTTGATTTGATAGTTTTCTAAATGAGCAGGTGCTGCTAAAATAAGGCATAGCATATGCCTTATATTATGCCTAATAAGGTAGCATATGCTACCTTTCTCAATAAGTGAATACATAAATAAATAGACCTAATTTCCTGAATTCTTATTGATTGTTCCACAGAAGCAGGTGATTAGTTCAGAAGTACGTAGTTGGATTAGTTTCCAATGAGGTAAAATAGATTATTAAAATTCATACCTGATCTTGAAAGCAGGCAGAACCAAACGCCCAGACACAAGCAAATACAAAGTAGGTTTCATACCATTCTTTTGGACTGTCACTTGGAACATTAGATGGAACCAAAAGGGCATCCAATAGGGAACAGAGCATTTGAACGTGAGTTATTTCAGGGATTGGTGTGATTTGCTTGCATTTAGTTCTCAACATTTCTAAAACTGGAGGCACATACTTGTCAAATAATATTAGCACAGTCCCTTTTTCTGTATCATCCCGGCGATTTTCTAACCAGCTGGTCATGTAACTGCAAGAAAAATTAGAAACATTTCTTACTTTCGTTACAAACTTTTTTGACTTTTGTCTTGTTTTTGATACTATAAATAAATTCATTCTTGTTGGCGACATGCTTTGTTGAAGCCCTCATTAGGCTACAATACTTGTTTCTACAATTTTACATATCAACCTATGGAAGGAGAGGGGGAGGCTTTGGGGTCTGGGCACCTCCCCTCCGACAACCCCTCTTTTCAGAAATTGAAAATTGGACAAAACGTCAGTGTGAAATTGATCCGACTGAAAACGATACTACCTAGGATACTGCCATTCTCTCTCCTTGTACATTTAAATGCATGCATTACAAATATTGTAGAACAAATATTGTTTTGTACATTTAAATGCATGCATTACAAATATTGTGGAACACATATTGTTTTTTACATTTAAATGCATGCATTACAAATATTGTAGAACACATATTGTTATCTGGGGAGCTTTGGGTAGATGCAACAGTTCTAGCAACAATTGATATGAGGCTCTTAGACTTACGGATTCCAGCCGAGATCTTGGGGGTTGATGTAGAGGATACCGGCACGAGAAACCGTAGCTGGTGTAGCTGTTTTCAGATTTGAAATTTCAAATAGCAAACGCATTTCGGGAGTGAGCGCAATTCGTTCGTTGCTAGCCAGTGTTAAAACCTAAACAAATACAAGGATGATGAAGAAAAAAATAATAATAATAAGATAAAATTATTTATGTACTTCTTTTTTACACAAGACCATGAGCTATAACTCTACAAAGGAGGCGGTGATGCAAGTCAAATTTACAAATAAAAACAATGCAAGAATACAGGTAATTAATCCACCACTGAACAAACAGCGTACTATCAGGAAGAAAGAGATGATGCATACTAAACAGGAATAAACTTTAAAGTTTAAGTCTTTTCAAAGAACTCAACTTAACTGTTAAAAGCAGAGATAAATAGAGGCGAAGCACTGACTGGCTGCAGCAGAGGCACGCTGAATTTTTGCCGATTCAACAAAACAACAGTCACCACCCTTCTGATGTCGCAGTGGCTGCAGCAGAGGCACGCTGAATTCTTGCGGATTCCACAAAACAACTGTCACCACCCTTCTGATGTCCCATGGTGTTGAATGGTGAGCAACCTCCCCTTCACTTCCCTGTCCACCCTCCCTGTGTTTTCCGAAAGCCACCGTTCAACACCATGCAACATTAAAGGGTGGTTGACCTTTGTTTTTGAATCTGCAAAAATTCAGCTTCCCTCAAATTTTCCCTACGTATTTTAACGTAGTGCTCCGCTCTCTATTAGTCTCTGGTTAAAAGCATTAAATAAATAAGAAAATCATTGGTCCAATTAAAAATGCTATAAATTCTGACGCATTGAAGCATTTACAGATGTTCAAACAGAGGGAACTGAACAATGCGGCTGTTGCATGCTGCTGATGTGTAAGATCCAGTTTTAGTGGATAAAAATTCTCATCGCTCTTGCGGAACAATTCACTCTTACAGTGAAGGCTATGTAAAAAATAAGTTAACTAAAGATCATTAGCTTTTTTAGCTTTCTGAATTTTGTTAAACATAAGCTTGCAGAGAAAGCATACTACTCACTAAAAGATTCTTATGATGATCCTATTTAGTTTATCTAGTCCTGTTATGTTACTGATTATGTTTTCTTTTTTGTAGCGTAAACTATTTCTGACTTGTACCAAAGCTACCTCCATGGTGGCTAATGTATGAAACAAAAATAAATAAATAAATAAATAAATTAGTAAGAGTGAGAAAACTCACCTTATTATCATCCATGACAGTGTTCAAGGATTCGATCCACATTGGATCAATATCACCATCCATGACCATCCATTTGGGTCCATCCCCAGTCATGAGTGCTTGATCCCGTAGTAAAACTGAAAAAAGACCTGCAAACATGGATAAAACAAGAGCTCCTTAAAACATAGAACTTTTCAAAATCATCATTTTCTACCTTTCTCATTGAGAGATAGAAAGGAGGGATATTTTGCTAAATTCAAGATATGTTTCAAAAAAAAGTTTTATTACATAATTTACATACTTACAAAAGTAGCTATACAAATTTTGAGACTGTTGTTTTGATTACTGTTTTTAATTTTCTGTTAACACATTGACATAGCCCAAACCTTTCTTGGTCTTGAGAGAACAAAAGAAAAGAAAGATAAGAGAGCATTCATTTTACTAGTAGCGCGGGTTGTGTGGAATCGCCGATGCAGGACTAATGGCTCTGCTAGTACCTCTTGAATTTCAAAAGAAAAAAAATATTATTGGAAACAGGGCAGTTCGAAATTGGAGTCCAGGGGGGCGATTACAGAGGATTGTTATTGTATCGTTATCATTATCGTTATTGTTATCGTTGTCGTTATCGAGTGCAACAGTTACTTGCGCTATAGTAGCTATCATATATTATTTCTTTTTCTCCAACACTTTTCTACTCGATAACGATAACGATCTTCCGTATTCACCCCCCAGAGAGGACCCTGGATCCTTCTTAGGAATCCACAAAAAAAGGGGAGCATGGGAAGATGAAAATTGAAGGCCAAAGGGTCAGAAAACTTACTCCAAGTAAACGTTTCAGACGTTTCAGATTCAGACATCCAGAAAAAGAAGAGAAATAAAACGTACCGTCTTTCCATTCACGTGTGGCAGGATTGATTATCCCGAACAGCTCATCATTTGTGACAGCTTTGGGCTCCAAATCATTGTAATGGGGTTTCAACTTCATATTTTGATAAGTTTTGAATAAAGTTTTCCAAACTTCTGATTTTCCGGTACCAGCTGAGCCAATGATGAACACTGAGTGTCGTACAGCAAATAATTCAACTAACTGCACCACCTGCGGATGAAATTTTTCATACATGTAATGAAAAAAAAAATTGAATACAGGGTGGTCACAGAATTTATAAAATAAAATTTCTTGACTTTTCCCCCATCCAATTTTGGGAAAATTTCTTGACTTTTTAAAGTACACGGGTCTAGCAAAATTACCAAATCATAAATAACTTTCGGGAAAAGACAATGTTTAGAAATTTAAAAAAAACCATTCTGAATGACACAAGAGCCTCATCTTCAATTTTAAGCAATAACAGGAGAATGTTTATTATTTCCAATTCCCACTTCCACTTTAAACTTAGCACCTGTTTTCTTCTTACTAAATTCAAACACAAACTTGCTAGGATAGTAAAATTCCTTTAAGGTAAAGAAAATTAATAGCTGAAGTGCTGATTATTCATAGCATACAGATGCTAAGGCAAGAGCCTATTACTAACTGCAAAAGGAAAAGAAAAAAAAAAAAAAATAATTAAATGATTAGATACCTGAATAAATTGAAATTTTCCAAACAGCTTTTAAGCAGAATTACCAAGCAGATAAAAGTATGAAAACCAAAAAGTCAAATTATTTTTACCTTTGCAAACTTTGTGACAAAAGGATTCCATAGCATACCATAACTTTAAAATAAGCTTTGGATATCATTCCAAGAAAAAGTTCTGATGGGCCAAAAAAATGTTTTGAATCATAAAACTGTTTCTTGACAATATTTCATCTTTCCCAATATTTTTTTTTTTTTTTTTTTTTTTTTTTTGTAAATGAAGCCTGCTGTTACATCAGATTGAGGCTAAGAGTAGAAGTTGAATTACATGTAAACTCACTTTTAAAATAAAACTATCCTCGGGTTGAAGTTTAAGGCTTAGAGCAGCATTGCGAACTTGTTTTTCAAAGTCCAAATCTTTCATCCTGGGAATTTCGAGGGACGGAAATAAATCACTAATCAAACCCATGAATATTGGCATATCATCAGTCACAATTTTTGGAATGTTGAAGTCCCGTAGAGCCCTCATCAACACTTGCTCTTCAGGTCTCATTCTGTCGCCTCGCTGATAGAAAAAGAGGGTCACAATTTATATTTGAAGTTGTACAAAGCAGGTTGTGGAAAGAAAAAAATACACTTCTTAGGTTAATAAATAGGTACCAATTCGATATTGACAGACATTCTGCTTTAGTTTTGCTCCATTTTTTACAATTGGTTGACAACCGTTGATAGAATGTCTACCTAAGACTAGGGCATTGAACTTCATGTTATGAATGTATGCAACAGGCCCGTTTTAGTTTTGGGAAGGGCTCACCTCTAAACTGGTATATTATAAGGAAACTAAAAATAGAAAGAAATAGCTACAAAAGTTATCAACAAAAAAAGAGAAATATCTGTCTTAGAAATTCATCTATTACGAGCGTCCCCTTTTATCCACCGGTAAGTCTCGGTTCTATTATATGACGTCATCAACCATGAACCACCGGTAGATAAAAGAACAGGTTAGTTGCAGTTGGTTGTTTGTTCTGTTGGGTTTTGTTTTTGTTCAAATGAAACAATAATTAACAAATGAAATAACTAATTATTTTCAGTGAAAATTGTTGTATTGTGCGGAAAACACACGTTACGATTACTGTTGAGACTCGAGATTCACGATTCGATCAATAACAGCTTAGCAAATAGAACACACACTTTACATTCATAATCTCGCGGGTATTTTAGCTGGAACAACCGGTTGTCACTTGGTGGATAAAAGAATGAGTTGGTTGACAAACACGGTTTCTATTATGAAACCACCGGTGGATAAAAGAACGGATTGGTTGAAAGTTGGTTGAAATAATTGCAAATAATGGAACAACCGGTGGATAAAAGAAGACGCTCTATTTCATTGCAGAGAATTATTTCATTACTGACTATCAATTTTCTCATTATTAAACTATGTAGTTCATGCATTTGCTTTCATACAGCTGAGACCTTCTCTAAAAGAGCGATCAATTAAGTCATTAAATTAATAATCAATTAAGCGATCAATTTAACAAGACCGAGCGAGAATTGAAGAAGAAAAAACACGAATTTAAAAAACGATCGCAAAAGGTGACAAAATAGAAAGTAATCTAAAATCATGCAAGGCCATCAGCTATAATTTACATAAATATATCATACCACGACTAACAGTAAAATATTTTATTTCTATGGTGGGTGTGAACTTTTTATTTACAGTGTTAAAAACAAAATGAAATGAAAAAAAAAACAAAAAACAAACAAAAACCAGCAATAAAAACAAACAGAAAAAACACCGAATGTAAACTTTGTTTTGAAAAAGACATTACTTTTAGAGAGCCAGCGACAACAAGAACTGATTTTATGGCCCGCAAGCCCCAATCGTAGTGATCCTGATTTGATAGTAATTCTTTGCATAAACTGTAAAGTGTGATAAACTTACGAGCCAACATACGAGCTTCTTGAAATCCTTCAGCAACTAACATGATCTCACAAATTAGCTCAAAATCAGGTACAACCATAGCACAAGGCCTGGAAAAATAAAATGATTAGAGTATTGAAAAAGCAGATTGAAAGCACATTTTTATATTATATTGGTGTCACCATTTTCCTTGCTACACAAACAAGCACACTTTGAGCCAATTAATGAACAATATATAATGATGTATGGCCTATAATTCTACACAGGTAAATAAAATAGATGTGGTAACTGTTTAAGCACAAAAACGGAAAGATAATTTGGACAAAATTTTGGCAGGAAATATTATCTACCGTATTTACCCACAGATAGTGCGCACCAATTCATCAAAATCAATTTTTTGCCGAAAAATCGGGGTGCGCACTATACGCGGGGTCTTCTCGAAATCAGCCCCGTAAACAGTCGGTGACGCATGAAAACAAACACCAATGCTTTCCTCTGTTCAACTATAGCGGAGCACTCCCGTTATCGCGACGAAAACCTAGTTTCTTATCGGGAACTAGATCGCGAGATCGCGTTTCAAATGCGCGCATGCGCGTATACAACTTGTTTTGTTTATTTCCGCTCCCCGTAGGCCCGTACGAAATCAGAATAATGTCTTCCCCTCGCCCGAGACGAGTGGCGCGTCGTGAGGGTGTAGGCGTGGCTACAACAGAGATAACAGGGTGCCGTGCATTATGATGCGTGCTCTGCCTGCAAGCGCTTGCACGCGCCACATGTCACGGGTTGCGGAAGTCGAGGTAAACCGGTTTCTTATCAGAGAGGGGAGGATTACCTATCTTATCTGCCATCTATTCGTATTGTTACGCAAATTAGGGTTATGTTTTGATTAACAGGTGTTTGATTTATTGCTCTGGTGGGCTGTATTAGTGCGCACTATACGTGGGTTATGGTTTTTTTTTTTTTTTTAGCTCCAAAATTTAGGGTGCGCACTATACGCGGGGGCGCACTATCTGTGGGTAAATACGGTAGGTATAATTACTGATGGAGATGTGCTTTCATTCCATAATGGGGTGATCTTACGTAAAAAATGCATTACCCCAGATTTTGATCAAAATTGAGTTTTCAGGACTACCAAGTACCAATATGACTCAATGAGTATTTTTCATGAATAGTCTACTGGTACAAACAAAATGACCTATTCCATTTCTTTGTCTTTTTATGGCCCCTCAATTTAAGTTGAGCTAGTCCTGTGGAACTGAAGGGTTACGGCAAAAATTTGTTGCCTTGTTTCTTAAAACTGCCTTTCTACAAGTTAACTCACTTTTCCAAAATTCCGTAAATAATGACTGGACAAACCTGAAGAGTGCTTTTAAATTTTCTGGAAGCTCGGCGCGACCAGCATACCCTGGATTCATGGTTATAAACATCCCGACAGTTGGTACAAGTCTAATTGTTTCACCGAGAAAATTGAAAATTGACTTTTTCCCTTTGATCGCATCAAGTACTGTTTTCACCTGCACAGCGACAACGGACAAAACTTCTACAGAAATACGATTAAATTCATCAAAACAACCCCATGCTCCTGTTTGAGCCAGGCCTTTATATATGTTGCCAACACTCTGAAATAGAAACAAACAAAAAAACAAACATAATTAATACAATGAAACAAACAAAAGATCAATATTCTGCACAGTTGTAAACTTTACAAGTATGTGTGTCCGAAACTCTGATTTCCGTTTTACGAGTGAGATTTCTGATAACACAAGAGAAAATGGATTATTTTGGCCAATACATTTGATTGAAAAATGAAAATAGCCTAGTTTATGCCAGGCTTCTCAACCCAAGTTGTAACCTGGCTAACCCAAGTTGAGATGCGCGCAAGAACACTTCGGTTTTTGTTTAACTTGGATTCGACTCAACTCGGGTTCAAAACCGAGTTGAGTCGGCAAACTTGGGTTGAGATTTTGCTCATAAACACCCCAGAGTTTTGAACCAGGGTTGACGCAACATCGATGTCACCAACTTGAATAAAAACTTTCCTAAAAATTAGATTTTCCGCTACATGCTTTTTGGCCGGAGAGGTCCTCATATATTGCAAATACAATTGCTGAGATTATTTTTCGGACTTTCACATCACATTTCTAACCGAGGGTCATCAACTTCAAAGCCGACTTCACGAGACAGCTTAGGTGACAGCCAGACCAGTTCAGTTTGGATTCTGTTTTACTCAATAATAAAAACTAAGAGGAGAAAAACTAAAATTCACTTTGTAATCCATTTGCTCTGAACAGTTGAAAACGTAGACCATGATTCCGATCGCTTTCCCCAAATCTTTTGTTGTTTCTGTTTTACCGGTTCCGGCTGGGCCTGCTGGTGCTCCACCCATTATTAAATGCAAGGACTGAAAGAGAGAAGTAACTATTTATTTACTTTAATTTATTTATTTACATATTTATATATTAAACGGGACAAGCCCTGGTCAAAATAACAAAACATAGGTGACAAAAGGCAGTACACTAGGCATAACAAGTATTAAAATATTTGAGTAGAGATTAAATAAAATGAGAAAAAATATTATATAATACTTTTTTTGAAAACAATTGATGCTTGTATTTCGGTTACTTACCTATTATTGCAATGATCCCTGTTTCTTCATTTTGTGACTTACTGTCTTATGTTTATGCTTTGACTTTTTGTCCATGTTTAATTTACGTTAAATTATGACAAATAAATAAATGAAAAATGAAAAAAAAAAATAAAATAAAAAGTGATTTTTCTGAAGGTGGCAAGTTAAATTATATTAGCAGGCTGATTATGAACGATCGTATCGTAATGCAATCGAGTCGACGATCGAGTGCGTGTTATTTTATGAGTGGTGCCATTCCAAAAGATTTCATTCCGATAGAAACCCTCCCATCTCTACGGAAATTCTCCGATGATTCCTGAGCTATCGGAGAATTTCCGTAGAGATGGGAGGGTTTCTATCGGAATGGCACCACCCATAAAGATAACAAGCACTCTATCATTGACTTGATAGCATTACGATACGACACTTCGTAATCAGCCTGCAGCCAAAAAAATCCTGTCATCTCCTAAAATTTTGGCTTAAGTCTTATCACCATGAAGATAAATATACTGTGTTTTTAGTCTCTGATTTTTTTTTTTTTTTTTTTTTTTTTTATATTACAAGGTTTATATATTTTATACATTTCAACTGTAAAAGTTGTTTTACTATCTACAGTGTCATTCTATTTGTTGTTGTTAAAATTTTAAAAAGAGTTGTAAGATAAAATAAAATTTAGCACAATTTATAAACCCAATCACTGGATAGAGAGCAGAGTAATCTCCTAAATTGCAACATTACCTGGCTCAAAGTAATGTAGCAGCGGTCTGTTAAAGGCGTAGTGACCAGTCGGGGGGTATTACCCAGGTACTCATAATCGTAACGAAATTCAGCATCACAGATATTCGCAAAGCAATCCCATTCCACTTTGTCCCATCTGAATCATGTGGAGGGGGGGAGAAAAAAAAGGTTAACATTTTTCAAACAAAAACCTAGGATCTCTTAAGACCTTAAATTAAAAACAATAAGGGATACAGAACAAAAAAGAGCTATTGAAACACTAGTTGAAATGAAACAACTAAGAGCTTATGTAAGACTTGTTTTTCAAATTTTCAATAATTTTATCATATTTCCAAGCCCATGTCAACCACATAAGGTTAGGTTACAATGGGATGCAGCAACAATGGTTATCATCAAACGCACAACATTTCCATACACGATTATGAATGGGGCTCCTGCAAACTTTCGCTATAGGTGATTGAAGAATTGATTCTTGCATAAAAACCTGTAAAATGACGATGAGTACACTAAAAAATCACAAAATTCACTCTCAAATCGGGCTTAGTGGCGGTTCAACGCAGGTATCATGGGAGATTCCTATCTAATTTGAGACATATCTATGTGTTTCCATAGAAAAAGTGACAAATTAGACAGGAATCTCCTACGATATCTGCATTGAACCACAATTATGAGCCTGCCGTTAAAGCAGTTTCATGAGTTTATTACTGAATTTTAGACTTTTTCAACGTGATTTTCCTGATTTTCGCTGGTTAATACTTCAGATTTGCTCACAGCAAAAGTTTGCAAGAGCACCATTGTACAACAAAGACACTTCTGCTATTGGAAATACTTTTAAGAAGTGTCCATGTTGTACTCATAACCTAATTAAGATATTTTTCTGACATAAATTGATACCTGTGCCGTAATTGAGATTGCCACTGGAAAGCCGCACTTGATTCTACTCTGGCATTAACAAGTTTGCAGATGACATCACGAGCATGGACATCTATAGTGCAAATTGTCATTATTTTTTGTCGATCACCTGTGGTCAAATCTCCCAGAAGCAGGGAAATCAAAGTATTCAACTGAATGATCTGTAAATATAAATGACGGCAAAAATGAAATTACAGAAGATAAAATAGATGTCATAATGTCAATCTTTTACTTGATTACTTGCGGTCAAATTTCCCAGAAGCAGGGAAATCTATGTATTCAACTGAGTAATTTGTAAATATAAACAACATCAAAAATGAAATTACACAGGAAAAAAATTTGAAGATTCATGAAACACATAGGTACCACATTCATACTGTCAATCTTTTTTATCGATTACTTGCGGTCAAATTTCCCAGAAGCAAGGAAATTTATGTATTCAACTGAGTAATTTGTAAATATACGTAGTGACGTCGCTACCCATACGATTTTTTACAACTTTACACATGTGTATCTCCAAAAGTTAGGAAAAAACCGAAGGCACCATTGTTCTCAGCCCTTCAAGTACTATCATTTTCTTCGTAAAAAACACAAAATTTCAGACCCTAGCAACTGCACCATTCCTGCAATAATAAAATGAGTTTTCTTAATAAAATGATACAATGACAAGAAAAATGGAGGAGGGAAAAGTTCCAATGGAAAATAACAAACCTGTTTCTTGTTGTAATCTTTGAGAGCGTTTTCATAACCTTCTTCAAGTCGAGCAAAAGCCAACTCGACCTCTGTTGTCCACCAAATTTGGGTGCCGCAAAGAGCACTCTGAGCAGGGTAGTCAAAAATCCATTGTTCTCTCGGTTTTTCGTCATATGTTAAAACTGCCTCGGCAAAATAATGCCGACCCGTTTTTCGCATAACATCAGTTACATTGTTCAACCACTTTTCAACCTACAATAAAAAATGAATGATACAGATTTACTGGATAAGCAGAAAAAATTAAATCACAGAACCACCTCCTTTTGTACTTACTTGAAACCGATTTTTACTGTCAACGAATTAAAGATTGTCGCAAGATTTTCACGAGCTAAGTTTCGCCTTCAAGGTTCCGGTTCGGCCATGTTTCATACTCCTTTACACCTTGAAGGCTAGGGGCCAGTGTAGGAGGGGTGGGAGAGCCGTTGCTGACCAGTTCCACACTCACTTGTCTGACTGCGGCAGTGGTCGCTTAGAGTCCCTTGATGAAGATATTGTATAGGGTGTGCCAACTACCAGACCACCCGAACAGAGAATTTTTCTCGAAAACTACTGAACCAAACGATTTGACACAAAAAAGTTAGACAGGGAATCAAGCTCAAATTTTTCATTTTTGATACTTTCAAAACCCCTGACAGTCCCGTGAGGAGTACTTGCGGGGGTTCAAACAAATGTTTCAAGTTTGAAGGCGAAACTTAGCTTGTGAAAATCTCGCGAAAATCTATAATCTGTCAAAAGCACATAGGATAGAGTCCAAAATGAGTTATACCTGCACAAGAAAAGAAGATGAGTAAGTAAGTAAGTAGTTTGAAGTGCAATCTTTTGAACAAAATTTATAGGAACTCTGAATAAGGTTTTCAGCCTCTTATAATGCGATGCGTTTACAATTAAGAACTTGGACATTTATGGGATAAAAAAAAATTTCACAAAAATGTCCTTATATTCCTAAGTCTTTTCTCACACAACTTACAACCCTGCAGATATGAATTCAAGAATTTTTTGCATTCCTGTGCTCAAGATTGCAGCTAAAAAATTTTATAACCGTTTCACCATTGAATTTGTAGCTACAGATGATGAAATTTTTTGGAGAGTAATGTAAAAGGGAAACTGAAAACAATACTGACATAGACTCGTAACTACATATTGACCCACCTGACCATTGCAGTCACAATCCTCAGAGAATTCAACATATTCACCATCCTTGGCAAACATGCCTTTAGCAATTTTTCGCTTTCGAGGGTCACTGTCCTCCCGGAATTTTATTTTTGCAATTGAATCGTACAATTTTGTTAAATGCCTGAAAATTTGAGGAAATTGAAAATAAATCCTGCTTGGCTTAAAAATATAATTAAAAAAAAAAAAAATAGCATAATAATACATAATTAGGCGTAAAAGTCAGCTATGAGTAAATAACTAGGTATACGTGAATGATACAGCTATTTTCAAAAATTTAAGATTAAACAGAAACGTTTTCGACTAGCTTTCGTATTTTAATCAATTTTTTTCATCTTGACCTTTAAGGGTTAATTTAGTACCCGAAAAAATTGAACAATAACGGGAGAATAGGAAGATTCCGATTAAAAACCCAAGACTTCAGCAGAGCAGATCCAGAAATGGGTCTTTCTTTTTTCTCTTTCACTCAAACCCGTGGGTTGAATCAGTCAAAATATGGACCATGTTGGATGGTGCACCCTCATGCTCACTGTGTTAATTCCTGTTGAGTCCTAAAAATAAGTCAGCCACCGCCTGCGTGGCTAGTGCGTGGTCTCTATTATATATTGTCTCTGAAATTAACAGATCAATAAATAAATAAATACATGAATAAATAAATGATCACCTGCAAACAGCTTCTGGATTATCACTGTTGGAGAGAATATCTAGAAGATCGGCGGAGGAGATGAAATAAAATCGTGGATAAATGCAGCGTTTTGATTCCAAATACTGGGCCAGGGCTTTCTCGCACTTTGTCAATTCTAATTGAACTTTTTCCAAAGTTTCGACTAGGTTGGGTCGATTACAAGCATTCACCATGTTTGGGATTTTGTGAATGTCACAGAGCATTGTCTATGAGGACAAAATCCCCAAAAAGAGAGGAAAATAAAATACAGGTTTCAAACAGAAAAGAGAGTTGATACCAAAATACCTCAAGTTCCATAAAAATAAAATCTTTGCTCTACATTTGCTTTTGTGAACTCCTACATTGAGTCTTCTCTTTGTTAATGGAGCTGTTGCAAACTTTTGCTACAGGCTTACTCATAGTTGATAAAGGGGTAAAACCCTGTAAAAATTACAATAAGCGCACTAAAAAAATCATGAAATCCACTCCCAAACTCATAAAATTCTTTCAAACGCAAATCCGTTATGGCGATGATTACCGCCTTATACATTGGGTTTCCCTACCTTAATAAACTCCATCCTCATAAGGTGTTCTCGCAACACCGCTCAAGATGAAGAAGAAGCATACAATTGCCATAAGATTTAGACGGTAATCACAGCCATTATGATATGGCGTTTGAAAACATTTGATGAGTTTTGGAGTGTATTGCGCAATTTTTTAAGTGTACTTATCGTTATTTTTACAGGGTTTTACCCCATATTCAATTAGTAATAAACCTGTGGCAAAAGTTTGCATCAGCTCCATTATGGTAATAAATGGCCTAATAAAGAAAGATTTGGAGCCTAGGGGCTAAGCGTCCGGAGAAATTTGAGTATAATGTTTCCTAGCCTTTGGTGTAAAAAGGAGAAGAATTTGAGGTACTGGGGCAGTAACAAGGGTCTGAAATGTTGTGTTTTTCTATTTAGAAAATGAAATTACTTGATGAGCTGAGAACAAAGATGCCTTTGGTTTCTAATTAAGTCCCCTTATTTCGAAGATGAGATTTTGGCCCATAATACATTGTTTTAAATGGAAAATCCGCGTAGTGACATCACTACTCACACGATTTTTTACAACTTTACACGTGTGTATCTCCAAAACCGGGACACTTGGAAAAAAACCAAAGGCACCATTGTTCTCAACTCATCAAGTCCTATATTTCCTTTAGATAAACACAATTTCAGACCCTTGCAACTGCCCCATTTCCAAAAAAATTCTTCCCCTCTCCCTTCTCAAGCACACATCACAAGTCGATTACGGTTGACTAAACTCACTTTGAAATTAATGGGGTGCAGCTGCTTTTCATCTTACCTTAAATTCTTGGTCCGTTGCGTCAAATCTGGCAGAGTCATGAGGAAGTTGTCGACGAATATCTTCAGAGCCAATGAATATTGATTCCAGATGAATCCATGTCCGCTGGACTTCCAACCATAGGTTCACCACCTGATCCACTTTACCCAACTTTCTCTGCCATTCGGAAACTTCTTGCTGAAAGTACTCGACGAACTTTGAACTCATCATATTCTGTAACTGAACCTACAGGAAGCACAAAGGATATCACCAGCTTGAAATCTGTCTTTTGAAAATGAAACAATGGACTAACAAGGGGAGGCTCAGAAGTCGCCGCCTCCGATTTTGAAAACAATTGCACAAAAATGTAGCTAAAGTAAAACTATTAGACCCGTGTTTCTCACTTTTTGCCAATGGGCCTTCCTAAAGCGTCAGGAATTCTTTGAAAGTTGCCGAAATTCACCTGAAAACCCGAGCGGAGAGCGTTCCGAATATTTACGTGAATTTCGGCAACTTTCAAAAAATTCCTGACGCTTTAGGAAGGCCCATTGGCAAAAAGTGAGAAACACGGGTCTAATAGTTTTATTTTAGCTACATTTTCGTGCAATTGTTTTCAAAATTGGAGGCAGCGACTTCTGAGCCTCCCCTTGTAAACCAAAAATTAAGGTCCCACTGATATGAAAAAAATAAATAAATAAATATTTAACCCTTACTGATGAAATTGTTTTGCACGCTCACTTTGCTCCGCTCGTATTTAAATCGGGGTAACAGGGTTTAAAAACCAGCGTTATAGCTTTCATTTCATGCTCTACCAGCAAAAATTCAAACTAAGGGCGCACCAGTAGTTCAACATGCTGCCGCTTAAGTGCAAAAGCGCTACATTTGCCATATATCACACGGTGCCTGATAGAAAGATAAAGGAGAGAGAACGGATTTTGTTGATTATAGCTTGTCGCAACAGCACAACACGTAAAACAATTTTGTCAATTAAGGACTAAGGTGATTCTTCAGCATTTTGTGCTGATTTCTGCCACCAGAGTGCTACCGTTCGATTTAAGTCAAATTACAGGCCAAAAGTAATTTATATTTGAGAAAACGGAGAGTCAGTTACGGTATATTCATCTAAAGAACGTCTCTGCAAAATATCTCAACAAACTTCAAAAATAAGGCTGAAAGTACTAAACAATGAAATATCGCATTTCGATGCAAGAATCGATTTGCGATATTTCAGTTTTTGGTTGAACAGCCTTATTTTTGAAGTTATTGACAAGATATTTTGCAGAGACGTTCTTCAGATGATTATCAATAGTCTGTTAGTTCTAACTTGAGACCTGGCAATTCAGGTAGATTTGCCTTCTGTGACAACGTAGGAGTGCTGACCCTCATCAGTTGGCCCAGGTGACAGGACAGCTACCCGACTCTCGGACTACAACAACCTATTGAAGTGTTACCATTCTCCATTTTCCGAAATTCATTTATCCTTCCCTCAGGTCTCAAATTAGAACGAACAGACCATTGAAAGTGACACTCTGTTTTCTTAATTACAAATTACTTTCGGCCTGTAATTTGACATTAATTGAACAGAAAGCACTCTAGCGGCAAAAATCTGCACTGAACGCTGAAGAATCACCTTAATGAAACAATTGAAGAGAGGGGAAAATTAAATGCTCCAAATTACGACAAAAGACGGGTCATAAATTGAAAGCAAGAAACGATGTCGGAATCAAACAAATTTTCGATAGAGCTTACTTGATGCTCTTCTAAAATTTCGATGGTATCTTCACTGCATTTCAATAGCCAACAATTGGTGCGTTCATTGATTTCATACGTGAACTCCATCATACCCCAAATCTGTTTGAGCTCATTCAAAATCTTTTCCATGCTCTGCTCCTTCACAGATTTATCAACGATCGTTTTCACTTCCTCTTCATACTTGTACAGATGTAAGGCAAGTAAGTCTGCTAATGTTGTGCTTTCATCAATCATGAACTTCACCTGTTCAACATACAAAGTAATTAAAGAAATGCAGTCTTTGAAATTCATTGGATGCAGAGAAAAAACTGAAAAGTTGGTCAACTGAAAAATCTACGAAAACTCTATTTCGTGTTTGATAAGTGGTACCCTTCCAGAGGTGTTTCCTGACTGGGCCTGTGCGGCTACCTCCGCTTACGATATTTGAAGAAATTTATATTTTTTAAGGGGAGTGGGACATCCTATCTCAGCCCATGTTAAACCATCAATGTTTAAGGAACATTTTCTGAGGAACTACTCAACCGATTTTCAAAAACTTTAGCTTGTTTGATTTGTGTTGTTACCCTCTTCACTTTAACACGGGGTTTTTTGAAAATCTTGAATTTTGAGAATTTTACGATTTTTTGAAATTTGGTTCGAAAAATGCATTATTTTTTGGTACTTGAAAATTCACAAAAATTCAGGGAAACAAAATTTTGGGAGAAGCCCGTGTTAAAATATGCAGGGCACTATGACGAGTCAAACGAGCCAAAGTTTTTGAAAATCGGCCCAGTGGTTGCTGAGAAAATGTACCTCTTGTGTGAAAAAACACAAACTCGGGGAAAACACAATTTAAAAATTCCGGAAAAAACACTTCAAATGCAAAATGCACTTAACACTGTTTTTCTTTTTTTAATAAAATTATTCTTACAGAGTAGACTACTCATCAAAAATAAGTGAACTTGGTATTAAATTAAAGCTGATGATATATGGAACAACTTTAGCTGAAAAAACGAATTTTTAAAATTTTGACCGAAATCCATGTCCCACTCCCCTTAACGGTTCATTCAATATTTCTGCATTTATTTTTACTTTCTCACTATAACGAAGTTAGAAATTGAGAAAGTATTGCGATGGCGCAGATTTCTATCTGTCTGAGATGCACAAGAATTTATTCAAATGTCCACCTAAATTACGAGAAAAAAAGATTAGATTGGTTGAGATACCTTTGTTGCTGCCATAAGTTGCTGCCAGTGCCGTTCTCTGATGGCAGGATTCTGCAGTTCGGCGACGGCTTTGAGAGCGGTGATCATATTTTTGATCATCGCTTCCAACTGGAGATATATTTCCCAGTTTCGCATATCTTTATCTAGAGCTGCAGACAGAGGATGAACAAATTTTGTATTGCATAGTACTGAAGATAATACGTTCAATGTTTACACATCACAACTATCACAAGACGGTTGCAAGAAGAGGAGATCGGAAGTGTACAGACAACAGTACTATTCGGCCAAAAGATTTTAGGAAGTGGGTACCTCATAAAATCTCCTGAAGTTAAGCACTTTTTATGCGCTTCCAGGCAATCAATTTCATTTCATTTCTTTTCGTTTTGTTGCCTTTCATTTCGTTGCCTTTCATTCCATTCCATTCCATTCCATTCCATTCCATTCCTTTCCTTCCCTTTCCTTCCCTTTCCTTCCTTTCCTTTTCTTTCCTTAACTTCATTTTATTTTGATATTCAATACAGGGAAGCCGCCAGGGGCTATGATACACATCAAGGAAAGATCAGAAATATTTGAGGAGAAGATAAGATAAATACAGAAGGTATAGGAGCATTGAAGAAATAATAAATAATAATGTAGGCCAGGTAGCTCTACCCGCCGATCAGCTCCTTCATGCTATAATACCCCTTCGCCAACAGGTATTTTTACAGGCCTTTAAAGGACACACTGATTTCCCCCTTTTTGAAAATGTTCTTACGGTCCGCAGGTAGAGCATTAAAGCTTTTAATTGAGGCATATCTCATGCCACACTGAGTGATGGATAGTCTATAGCTCACAGGTTCAATAAAGTCCCAAGGAAGTTCTACCAATAAATGATAATGGTGGAAACGTTAAAACGATACCAAGTTTCAGCACAAAGATTGTTCAGAGCTTGCAGTTGAAAGAAGTTGAGAAATAGCAGAGACAAAATATCTTAGAGACTACCCGCTAGCCGATCGCACATTGGCTGACTTTTTTCAGGGGACTCAACAGAATAACAAAGGAAACACCATCCAACATGGACCATACATCGACTGATGCAACTTCGGTGCTTCGCTCTCGATACACAAAAATCTCAACACCTTTGCTCATCAGTCAACGTATGGTCCATGTTTGTGGTGTTATGCGAAGACCCTGGAAAAAGAGGTAGGTAGTTACTACGGGCAAGATAGGTAATGGGTGGTCTCTACGATATTTTGTCTCTGAGAAATAGCTTACTAATGGCAGTTAGATTATCTTGTGGCTAAAACGCAAAATTCTCGGACCAACCAGTAGGACGCAGATGGATTGAGGTTCCTGTCAGCAAGCTCTTACACAATTTTTCTTACACTCAACCATATTCAGTTGGGGCTACGAACCATCCACCTTTGAGACAGCGTGTCTCGAAGGTACAAAATGTTCTTCACGCTTCTCATTTTCTCACAACCGGATGAAAAGGCTTCCACATCTTGGCCCCGATGGTTACTAAGTTAAGAAAATTTAGATTCTTTTTCACAGCTTACATCTAAGTTCCTTAGAGAATTTTTTTAGCTCCATATCCATAGCTTCCGAGTCAATTTTTGTCCAGTGAGTGTCTTCCCAGTCTCGGAACCATGACCGAATTATTATTATGTAGTCCCACAGAATCTGGAAATCGCACAGAAGCAATTTTTCAATGGAAAAAACGACTTGTAGCTGCATGAGCAACTAGGGATCTAAAAATGATCGCATATTTACCCGTGTACAATATGCACACCTTTATACCTAAGATTGTGTTCTGCAAAATAGGTTGCACATTATGCATGGATAATGCCCTTGATGCAACTCACTGCAAAGCATTACTCGGTTTGAACCCTGATATATACGTGAAAACGTGTTTTACTGAAAATGTTACAGAGAGAGAGGATACAGGATTCAAATTTACAAACAAAATTGCTACTTTGCTCAAACTGGAAAAATTCTCCAAAATAAATGACCACAGGTCAATTATAACAATAGGCAAGCAACAGTAGACCTCAACCTTTTAAACATTGGTGAAGGGCAAACGCTTGAAGCCTTGCAACTGGTATGTACTTTCTGCTTCAAATTCTCCGCCTGCAAATTAAATAAAACAGAGCGATTTTGTTCCTTTCTAAAAATAAGTGATTTTTTTTCTTTCCTCAAA
This sequence comes from Trialeurodes vaporariorum, assembly GCA_011764245.1. Classification (NCBI taxonomy): domain Eukaryota; kingdom Metazoa; phylum Arthropoda; class Insecta; order Hemiptera; family Aleyrodidae; genus Trialeurodes; species Trialeurodes vaporariorum. Next base: position 58,324,033 of record VMOF01000220.1, read on the forward strand.
CCTTTAACAATTTCAGTTCTTTCCGGACAACTGGAACAAACTTGAACTCTGGGCAGGAAACTTCAAAAAGAACAGCCTGCTCACTCAATCTGCAAGTCATTTCTTCCAAGTTTTTGATTTCTAAATGTATATTATCGATCTCAGCATACGGTTCTTTGCAAGTCCAACTGGGAACAGAGACAAAATACATAGTTTAAATTTTGCCACCCCTGGAACCAAAATTTTTGGGTTTTAAAAATTTTCAATCGTGGCAGTGGAATAACAGCAATAGTATGCCTTACTAAGGTCCAAACAGTTTTTCCTCGTAGAACAAAAATTTGAGCAGTTTCAGTCATTTGAATTTGTCTTATTTGTTTTTCTCCAAACGGCTGTTTGGCTTAGGGGGCCCAAAAAGTCCTCAATTAGTTTTCACAAAGTATTAAAGGGCCAATGCATACTGAAGTAAGTATGACATTCTTTTCAAAATGAAGTAGATAAAGTAAAAGAGACTGTAAATGGATTCAGAGTAAATAATTCTTACTTGAAAAATTCATAATCCTTGAAGAGCTCTTTGTAAAGCATCTGACGAATGTCAAATAGGATAATCCGTTTCTTGATTGTATTTGCCTCTCGTTGAACAAGCGGTGATATAGCCGCTTTTACAGAGAGCGCAAGTTTTTTAGTATTAATCCATTGATCAGGTAAATCCTACAATGAAAGAACAAATTATTGAAAAATTCTGGGAGGAAAAAGGTTACGCAAAAAGGTTCAAGCAGAACTTTCCGCAAAATTGAATTAATTTACTATTTAAATCCAACTGTACATATTACACGTAATATAATTCCAAAATATTTTGAGGATATGTGTTGAGATAAAGGAAATTAATAAAGTTAGTGGCATGCAGTTGAAATAAAATTAAGATAGAAAACCATGTAGTTTTCTGTTTTAACTAGAGTCCCGACATACTATGAGAGTAGCGTCATGTCATCTATTTCTTCTTCAAAATGAAGAAGAAGAAGCGGATTAATGGAGCCCCCAAGAGGCAAATTGCACATGGCGGATGGCCGTTTGCCTCTGCGCAACTATGAATAGGTTAGGTTTCGATTCTTGACAATAACGGTCGTTACTGAAAGAGATAATGTTCTCCAGAATAACATTTAAGCAGAGAAAAAATTGACAGTGATTATTGCGGTCACTGTTACTGTAAATGTGCAATAAAAGCAAGTACGCGAAAAGTAAACAAACCCTACACCATTTGCATTTGCCTCTAAGTGCTTTCATGACAGCCTAAATCTGAGAGCCAATCAGAAACGAAAAAAGACATGGCGCAACTCTCATAGTACATAGGAACTATAGTTTTAACCACCTCCGGTAAATTTGACAAGATGCTACTTGACCTTAACTTACACATCTGCATTGATATAATCCATAATGAATAGATGCTTCAACAGACAAACTATCCATCGAAATGTGGTTTTGTTTTGGATTCAGAGGGCAACGAAATACCAAGAAAAGGAGAAAATTCAAGTTTCAAACAAAAAGCAAAATAATGCTACACTTTCTTTGCCCTCAGGATAGTGAGACAGTAAAAAAAAAACTTTAAAATGAACGACTTGAGATATCATATTATCTTTGAGCAAAAACATTAATGTTCGTTAAAAATTTGACAGCATACCTGGAGTTGGACAAATATTTCCTCAGGGAAATCGAGATCGTAATTTTTTAAAAACTCAATAATTTCTTGGAAAGGGGTGAACATAATGTCAGTCATGATCTGTCTTTCCTTTACTTTCAAAAGACAACCCATTACATGAACCAGACCATCATAATCACCCTCTTGAAGCAGAAACCCATGGTTGAGATTCACGTCTGACTTATTGATAAAATCTGCAAGATCCGCCAGGCTGATAAAACAAAGAAAAATTAAGAATAATTTAATCTTATGATAAAACTTTACATTTATTTTAAAGATAGATAGATAGAATCTGTCTGTCCCCCAGCTGCAGTCTTAGCTCTTATGCGAGTCTTTCACCGCAAACGACACACTTCTACAAGGCTCCTTCATACCCATTCAAACCATTTGGTCAAGCGAGGATGTCAGTGGAACTGATCATCATCCAATATCATGTTGGTTGATGGGCACTCAACTCCCATGTAAAGACTCACTTAGCAAATTGTTAGCGCGGGGTCAAAGCATTCAACGATTTTTGGGGGAAAGACAGGGTGCAAGGATGGGAAAGAGCACAGTGGACTCCGCTACATGCAGTAGATCCTGCGCAGGAAGGACTTCCTACAACTAACAGGAGGGCATCAGTTATAGTGCTTCGGTATTTGTATTCAATATAATTAATTTTTGGAAGTCACTGTTAATGAATTTCAAATGAGTTTTATGTGTGTCCCTTCCTCAATTGACTTAAGAAATCTGACGCAATTTTCTGTCAACTTACTTGTAAACAACGTAGTCCATAAGATGTCTTTTGAACAACATACTCCACTTGCAAATGTTATTCAGTAAGGCTTGTTTGAAAGGGCGAATATCAACTCTGAACCAATTGAAAAATACTTTACTTGATGGGATTTGGTCAACTTCTTTGTAAATCTCTTCATACATATCAATCTGGTAAAGAGAAAAGTAAGCTTTAATTTATTTATTTTTTTTCTTCTTTGAGGCAGTCAAAAGGCAATCAAATTTTCCAAGAAGTATCCAAAGAAAATTATCTTAAAATTCAACAAAGATGCAATTTCCACGGCCTGAATGGGTCTATAGAGCAACTTTTTTTAATGGATCTGTTGCATACTTTTGCTATGGTGTTATGGAGGGTTGATTCTGGTGTAAACTCGCATAAAAATCACCTTGAGAGCATCAAATAGTCTCAAAATTCACTTATAAACCTACAAAAGGCGTTTCAAGGAATGCCTAGGATGGCGGTCGAAAGGGCGAATCAACCCTGCAGCCATGCACAACGAGCAGCAAAGATGACCGACGATGGCATTCGAAGTTGGTACTTGCCCGGCGTTTTGTTTTCAGAATTCCGGCAAATCGGCACAGAACATAATTTTTTTTACCATGGTAATCACAAACAAAAATGAGAAAGTGAAATTCATCAGATAAAAACACGCAGAATGACACAAAAGGTAAGTACGATGATGAAGTAAGATGTTTGTTTACATTCTAAGCAACATTATAAAGACTTGAGAGTTTGAGGAAAGTCAATAAAGTTACCTGAGCTTTATAATCATCGAGCCTTGGGGAAGACTCTTTGATAATTATCTGACCATCTTCATCCGACTTTCCGATCATTTCTTCTTCTTCAGCTGTCAACGGTTTACCATACTTCAAGAATTGATTCAAATATTCAAATCGGTCTCCGAGCCAAAGGTAGTTGTATTGTTCAAAAGTATTGGCAAACTTCACTGCCTGGAAACCAAAATTTAATTCATAATAATGTTTTTCTTTCAGCTCCTTCCTTTTCTCTTGGGGGGGGGGTTTTGGTTAACTTTGTGAAAACAGAGAGTAATGCGAAGAAGAGGGTGAGGTGAGGTAAGACTCAAGTTTTCAGAAATAGTTAATCAACATCCTAAATTTGATTAAATCAACAAGAGTACTTAACCCTTACCGGTCCACGGCCGTTTTACCCGGTCGCCGTAGCGGGTCCGCGTACTTTTTGCCGATTTTTGGTCTTTTTCCGGTTATTCTAACCCACCTTATTTATTTCACTATCTACAGTCTTATTTATTAATTTTTGATGAGTCTAGGGATCATGTATGAAACGTTAAAATCACGGTTAAGTTCGTCAAAAATTGCAATATCCGATAGCGAAGTAGACGAGGAAAAACGAGACATTTTCACCAAAAAGTAAGACGTAAACAAACGAGTCAATGAAAACGTAAACAAAGTGAAAATATGCGAAGGGAGACAAGGTTAAGCCAGCTGTCACCGTTGCTGACTGCGAGACTACTTCCTTAAGTGTTCACCAGACGTCACACGCTAGACGAGTCGAATACATCCAACATCGAACTGCGAAACAAGTTTAAACTTTCGTGTCGAATATATCGGACATTGGACCCAAACGGATTTTTCCTTTTGTCGGATATATCCGACATTGGACCGGAAAGGGTTAAGCTTTCCCAACTCATCAGAAAATAAATACCTCCCAAAAAATGGTCAATCAAAGAAAAAAGGGCATCCAGGAATTTGTCTTTCTCTCTCTTAGCCCATTCAAACAGATGTAATAGAAAAGGACAGAAGGAGTGGCTCTTTCAGCTCCTATCTCTGTCCTTTTCTAAGGAGTGCGCTCTAATGGGCAGAGCAAGAGAGAAAGACCAATGCCTGACACCTTTGATCAGATAAATCAACACTGCATTGTTAAAAAGCCATTGACTTCAGTGGTATATTCTTAGTACTTATAGATAGGTGGAGGAGACAGCATTCAAACATACTTCATTGATGACATTCTCAGTTTCGGACAAAATGCTGGAGATGAAGAATGAAATGTCATCATTGCCTTCAATACCCTCCTAGAATAGAAAAAAATGATACAGTCTTTATGAAAAACATTAAAAAGTACCTCTTAAAGGAGGAAATGTGTCTTTTGTATACTACTAGCGTTACAGAGGGTTGATTCTGGGGTAAAATCAAGCATCAAGCAGTCTCAAAATTGTCTAATAAAGTCACAAAAGGCATTTAAAAGAAAGCCTAAGATGAAACTTTTTTTTTTCAAAACATGCCAAGAATTTGTCCTGCGGTAACTTTTTTGAACAGGCCTAATCGACAAGTTTCTTCTTCAATTAATACATGTATGCTAGGAAAAAATTATCTCCTGAGTTTCTGAAGAATTTTCCTGCTATCACATGACCTATGACAAACCTCAGCAACTTTGAGCACGAAAGTTAATTGTTTTGGACAATTTTTTCAAAACTTTATGGAAAAGTCCCAGTTAACCAAGAAGAAAAGTTGAGAAAGCCTTAAACGAGTAGTCAACTTTTTTCTTTAAAAAATCAGCTGTGGTGTCTTTAAGACTCTACTCAGGATGAAGGTTAAAGTTTTTGCAGCTTAAATTACTCACCCTGAAACTTTGACCCTGTTTTTGGGTAGAAATCTGATGTGCATATTCACTCATCGCTTGGATTTCATCGATTAAATTGACAACCAGACAAAACAGACCTTCAGGATCTTGTAAGTCTAGCGATGGCTGAAAAGTGATTAACGGCTCAGTGAGCTCCAACGAAATTTTCCATCAGAGGTGCCTTCTCAGAAGAACAGACCATTTGCTCTTCAAGATAACCAATGCTGAAGAAAATGAAAGATAGTATAGAGATTAATAAATATGAACATAAAATAATTACTGGAGGCTTGTGGGTGCTCCATTCCCATTTTTGATGTTATGTTTTGCTTTTATCCTTTTCCTTTTTCCCGGAGTTCCGACCCTTTCCATTATTTCCAAACCAATTTTCTTTTCTTACTTGTTTCCTCCTTCTTTTCTCTTTTCCTCTTATAAACAACAAGGTAAATAAAGAAGAAATAAATGAATATAAAAAAGAATGGATAAATTTTTCGAAATAAATTCATTGATTCACAGATTTGTAGGAATACAATTTAGTAATTTTTCACCGATACCTGCAATTGACTGCTTTGATAAGTCCCTCTAAAACAATACTGTCAACATAATGGATATAGTTATCCCATTTTTGTCTACTTTCTGCATCATCGTCAACTTCACTCCACTCAAAGCCCTGAAATTGAGATAAATGCATCAATTAAAATTACGTAAATGGCTGATGCGCTTACCAATCCCATCAAAATAACTGAACAGACTCATGTGAAAATGTCCGTTGTCCATTTTTTTATTTTATTTTATATTTGACCGTGTGAGCGTGCATAACTCTTAAGAAGACGCTGCATCTGTAACAGTCCTGATCATACTTGTTCCTTGGCTCCTTGCTCCTACTTCCCTTGTCTTGGCAGTTTTCGTTCATTTTATAATTTGCAATTTTTTTTTTTTTTTTTTTTTTTACATTTGCTTTCTCTATAAAAATATTTTGGACATCGGACGTTTTCGCATGAGCCTGTTCAATTAGTGAGAGAGTTTTGTAGTGCAAGAATAATAAGATGAAATCAAGTAAATGATGCTGTGACATCATAATACACAGGGTGTTATTAACCCTTTAACTGCTACGGACGAGTATACTCGCGGCGGAGAAACCTCTTCTCTTAGAGCTGCGGACGAGTATACTCGCAATCGTGACTGGATTCCTCAAAACTCTTAAAAAAAAATAAAAAAAAATAAATAAAAAAAAAAAAAAAATAAAAAAAAAAAAATAAACAAAAAATTAAACAAAAAACGTAACAATTCGTAAATTTGCACGGTTTTCCATTCACACCCTGGCAGTACCTGCATTCCTAACTCAGCAGTCAAAGGGTTAATATGGGGTCAAGCATTATTCTTATTGGACTTACTTGAGCTGATTCAGGGCTACTTGAGTCGCTATTATTAGTTTCATGATGATTCTGAGATTCTAGATTCCTTTTCTTTTTATTGCTCAATAGATCATCCTCATCGAAAGAGAATTTCTTCTCATCTGCAAAAATGGAGAGAACAGTGTCATGAATGATGACAATAATTTAAAAATGGGGGGGGGGGGGGGGCTGCAGCAAAACAAAAAAGCACCCAGTAAGAAATTTGAGGATCAAATTCGGTCAAAAGATTGACAAGTAGGACAAGTAGGTCTTAGCAAACTTTTGCTACAGATTCTGCAAACACCTGTTTGGACAAACCCTGGAAAGATGCTATCGTGAGACCGTCTGATATCCACAACAGACTTAAATTTTTCACAAAGAAGGAACTGTGTTGAACAAACAACACTTAATTATACCTACACAAAAAAAGAGGTGAGCTTGGTCGGCGAATTAAATAATGTCAGTTTTTATATTTTCGTTCAGGTAGGCAATCTGCAATGCATATCACCATAAATTTAAGCACTGCGGGTGGCCTACCCAAGATAAAATTTAAGGAGTTAGATAATTTTAAAGGGACATTCTTTAATTCGCCAACTATACACAATAAAAATGGTTTTGAAAAGGTATTTATTTGGAAAATTTTTTACATTGCGAAGTTTACCTACAACTTTATTTGAAGGGCTTTCTAGGTTTCCAATTGTATCACCTTTTTCACCAACATTTTCTGTGCCTCCTTTGAAGTAGAGGTAAAAGTTTTTTTTGGTTAGTTTGTAAATCTCTGAGCTAGCTTTCCTTATTTCATGATATCTGTGGGTTAGTTTCAAAGAGAGAAACATTTGATCAGATCAGGAACTTGAAAAAAACAAAAAAAAATTGTACTACCTAAAAAAAATATGTAAGCACAAAAAAAAATATCAATTTTTATTACAGAAAAAAATATTTTACCATCTGTCTTTTTTTGGGGTTGATAGTTTATTCAAATAAATGATTGGGAAAATTCTGGGATGTACCCAAACAGATTTAAAATTTTCAGCAAGAAAAACGGCTCCTTGATGTACGGCTTGTGTTGAACATGTATCTGTGACTTTGCACTCAGCATGAAATTTGTCCAATGATATTGCATTTCCCCAAAAATACTCCAAACAATCAATGGAACTTGTTGAATTAAAAATTTTAAAACAAGTAAAAACTGGTAAATACATGATAAATATTGATGATTTTTTTTAAATTTTTACCCACTATAACTTGCGTAACTTCAAAGCTGAATGTAATGCATTATTAAAGTGCTGAAACAGGAGTAATAAAAAAATAGGGATACCTGACGATTTCTGGGAAAAAAATGAATTGGTCTTCGGTGATGATTAAGGTGAAAATTTTTTTCAAGCAAAACCAGTTAACTAACCTTTCTGTAACTTCTCTCCTCTGTTTTCTAGAGAGAGTAATGCATTTTTCTTATTGTTTTTTCGACAATAAACGGACGACTGTTCCATTGACTGCTTAAACGAATAATTTCTTTGATTTTCCTTTGAGCTTTGGATACTCTCAAATACAAGCGATAGACAAGAGTTTTGATTTTTTCAATGGTAAAATGTGCATCTGAAAAAAAAAGAAAATCTAGAGAAAAAAGCTCTTTTCATTTTTAAAATTGTATATTCTTGTTCCACTAGCTAAAAAACCCAAACTAGAGTAAACAAGTTGAAATTAACCCAGAATACAATCTTTCCCTCCTGTGGCGACTGGTTGCACCATCCGATCTGTATAACCGCAATCTCGCTCCTTTGTAAGTTGATGAATACCAAAAGAGATCTATTTCACTTATCGTTGCCTCACAAGAGGGTTTCAACTAATCTAATTGTAATATTTTTTGTACTATTTTTTTATTTCTATCTTCTTAAATTAAGGGAAAGTCTTAAAATTTCATCTTAATACAATTAACGCCTCCTGTGGCGACTGGTTGCAACAACCTGTTGCACCATCTGTATACCTCACTCCAGCTTCTCTCGATGAGTCTACCTCATGTCTGATGTTTTGTACTCTCGTGTTTTTTTTTATAGTAATAAATGATGTTCTCATTAACTCAATCTTTTATTTTGAGTCTTTAAACCCCGTCATTTACAACAAAACAGACCTTGCGAGTTCCAAGTGAGAACTTCCTGCGAATAATCAATGATGGTATCAATTTCTTTGATTTGGTGCTCGATTAAATTGAATTCCTCCGGTCTACTTGACTCGCGTAACAGATTGTACCTTCAAGATAAATACAAAAAAGAGCAATAGTGAGACAGTAAAAGACTATTGAACGAAATATTTGAGAAAAATAGAAAAGAAACGAGAGGATATGATTATAAATTATTGATCATACAGAGTACGGAATCAGCACTTTTTACTGATTAATGTCTAGAATCTTAAAATGTTTTAAGCATTTTGTAAAAAATTGGATTGATCCTGAGGCTTTAATTGATGGGTGGACGTAAAGTAACGACCAACTCCTCATAATTCTTTTCTACAGTAGATAAAGAGGTGCGGTTTGCGCCATTCTTCGTCTTTTGGGGGGGCTGATTTTTGAGGGGGGGTCACGACCCCATCCTTTCCCCCAAAAGAGGCGGGGGCGGGCCCCTTTCCACCCCCTCAACATTTTCACAAAAAACCCCTATTTTTTATTACATGACTGAAAAGAACCGAAAGGCTAAAAATTTTTAACGCAGACTGCGATAGAGGTAGCGTGGAAATTTTTTAAAAAACATGTACCGTATTTACCCGTAAATAATACGCAACACTTTTCGCGGCTCAAAAATCTGGGTGCGTATTATCTAAAGGTGTTAAAAATCAATTTTCAACTTCCTTCATACGTGAGTCCTTTTCATTTGATAACCACGCGATATCAGGATAATTTTCATCCAAAGATGAAAACTGCGACTATTTCATAATTTCGCGATATTATTATAGAATTTACGCGATAAGTTAAAATACGGAATGACTCGCAGATTTCAATCAGCAAGATAAAATAAGACTGGACACTCAGGCTGCTTCCACAAGATAACGCGGGAGGGCCAGAGGAGTGACGACGATGAGTCTGATAAGGAGTCAAATGCCGCGTCGGCGACTCGGGTTCTGATGATGAAGAAGAAGAAGGCGCTGAGTCAGACAAAGCGTAAGATCGCCGATCCATTTTAAACAATAGTAAACAAGTGATAACGCACCTGTTCAATGTGCCGGGAAAGGGGCTGAATTTGTATTTACGGACAACTTTCTTGATTTTCCCTTCAATAAAGTCTGTGGGTATTATCTATAGGTGTTTATTTTTTACACTTTTAGCCTCTTGAAAATCTGGGGTGCGTATTATCTACGGGGGCATATTATACACTGGTAAGTAAATACGGTATAGTCAAGTTTTTCAATAATGAAAAATAATGAACACTGAACCTATCAAACAAAAAGAGGGAAACTTACCATTGAATAATCTGATCTAGGGTGAAAATAAGGGGGATAAACTCATTGTTTTTACTGTAAAACTGGATTGCTAGATCTGGAATACTATAAGTCTCCAGAAGTAATAATATCTGATTTCACGAACAGCAGCAATCAACTGGAAAGAAATAAGATGAAAACAATTTAGCTGATTTGAAAGAAACAAACACAGAACTCAATTTTCCCGTGAAATCATTAATATTTGTTAGGGGTGTGCGAATCCGCGTATTTCGAATCCGAATCCGACGGGATTCGGATTCGGGATTCGAAATTTTTTTTCGGAATCGAAATTTTCGAATCTTTTTTTTTTTTTTTTTTTTTTTTTTTTTTTGGAATCGAAATTTTCGAATCTTTTTTTTTTTTTTTTTTTTTTTTTTTTTTTTTTTTTTTTTTTTTTTTTTTATATACATTTAAATTTTTTCGTTTTTCTAACTTTTCTTTTCCTTCCATATGTTTTTTCTTCCTCTTCCCCCCTATAAATTAGTGCCTGCTAAAACGACGGAAAAATATATCACACGATTCGGTACGAATGCGGTGCCGGCGCGTCTTCCGAATATTGATGAACCTAAACGGGGATAACGGGCGGTAAACAATCAACACCAAAAGTGCGCGCGACCAGCAAAATAGAATAGTAAAGATAAATCAGAAAACAAATATTTTCTTCTCATTTTTCATGACATTTTAAGGAAAATAAAAGCGCCGCCTTTTAAAAAAAATTTTTTTTGAACTTTTTCGGCGCGGATTCGGTTCGGATTCGGGAAAATTTGATGTTAAGATTCGGATTCGGATTCGAAATGAAAAAACTGGATTCGCACACCCCTAATATTTGTTGAAAAATTGTTTTAAACCCAGCTCAATGGGTAGAATGAGTATACCAGAGCTCATAAAATTTTGAGCTCCGATCAAAAATCACAATTTCTGGTTTTTTTTTTGTTTCATTTGGTAGGAAAGATTCAAAAAGGGCAGTTATCTACCACAGTTGAAATTGATGGTCGCAAAAAAACCAGAATGGCGAATCCCTTAAAAGTAAATTTCAAGACTGTTGAATCCGACAACGCCCACTTCACAATCCAGCTATTCGGCAGCAGGGTTTTCAACAAATAAAGACACCAATAGTATGCCTGCAATCCATCTACCTTCACTTAAAAACAATATTATTAATGAGGTAACACCATTCTAGATCAATTCAGTTTTTTGGCCGCAATTTCATCACTTCACAACTGAACTCCATACTAAACATAAATTACACAGGTATGAATCTACTTACCTCACAACTGTAGTTGATAGAGAGCAATTTTGTGTCTGCGTGTATTGCAAACAGCGTTTTACTTAAGTTTTGAGAGATGGTATTAGAAATTTCTGCCACCCACTTGGAAATTGTTTCATCCTCGAGTTGGTCCAATTTTCCCATCATAATGTCATATTTCTTCAACGCATCTGAGGATTCCTCCAATTTTACGATTCTAAAAATTTTTACAATCATATAATTTCAAATATATAACAAATTACATAATTATAAAAGCAAAGTTAAAGCAATGAGCTTCAATATAACAAAACTATGAGAAGCATTGAACAACGGTAGCTCATGCACTTTGGCAATCAAAGCAAGTTTTCCATTTAAGCTTAGGTAAAACAATAGATTTTCGAGGGGGCAGACAACCTTCTTGAGAATCGATTATTTTACATTCATTTAAATTTGGGGGGGGGGGCCACAACTATTTCGTGTATAATTAATGACATTTTTCAATTAACCGATAATTCCAATTTTAGAAAAGATTACAGAGTTCAATTCAGTGTATGTACTGTACAGAAATACTCGCATCTGTGATCTTTTCACAACCGGTGGAGTCGTCGATGAATTTTAAAAACTTGCGGGTATTTTAATGATTTAACGGCGATTGCACCATTTGAGGAAAGATTACAGATGCGAGTATTGTTGTGCATTACAGTTATGCACTGAACTGAGCTGTGTAATCTTTTCTCAACCGAAGGAATCATTGGGGAATTGAAAAAAGCCATTAATTAAACGTGAAACAGCAGCCGTGGGAGCAACAGTTTTGCCAAATTGCACAAGCTGCCACTGGAATTGAATAAAAAAAGCTTAGCCACCTGAGCTCTTAGCAATAACTGAATATGCTCACATTTCAAATCGAATGATTGCAACAGCAGAAAACTGTTAGAAAGGACAAGGCACTTTTCTTGTGGCGGAGGAACACCATCAAGTTCCACTTTTCTTTGCAGAAATCGAAACTAAAGACCATTCTGAGCAAAAGTTCTCACGGGCCAACAATATGTCTTTTCTTCGCAGAAATCGAAACTAAAGACCATTCTGAGCAAAAGTTCTCACGGGCCAAAAAAATTTCTACGTTCAGTTCAGCCGCTATGAAAATTTGAAAGTTGGATCAAAAACTTTGTTCTACGATGCAAGTTTGAAAAGATACATACTGGCTATCCCACTCTTTGTACTTTGAAATACTGGTCTGCAAACGACTTCTAAGTTTGATGATCCACTGTAATCGACCGGCAATAGGAGGCCAATTGAGGTCCACTTGCATCTGTCCAGTTGAAAGAAAACTGTCCATTTGCTCATTAAAAATGTCCTAACAAATAAAAGGAAATTTAATAACATTGCACAGACTATATTCGATTTATTGGCTTCACTTAGGATTTACAGAATTGCTGACATTCCGATATACTGCATAAATACTTGTTATTAAATACAAATCACCCAATTAAAATGATTTAGAATGGTGACTATAGTGGTACTATCTAATGGATTGAAAGCTGTGATAGTTTTGCCTGGAATCAATGTTAATGTACTATCGACGAATTAAAGATTGTCGCGAGATTTTCACACATTTTCAGCTATAGGTGTGAGTGTGGGACTGATCTGCAACGGCTTTCCCGCCCCACCCGCACTGGCCTCTCACCTTTGAGGTGTGAAGAGTATGAAGAGTGGCCGAACCAGAACCTTGACGGCTAAACTTAGCTCGTGAAAATCTCGCGACAATCTTTAATTCTTCGATAGTACTTGGGTCCACTGAACATTTGAAATCAACTTACAGAGCATGCATCCAATTCTTCACTAAGCATATCTATCACTCGTTCACATTTCGGTGAAACTTCTTTATGTATTATTGGTCGCTCCAACAGTGAACCAACCACATAAATTAACTGAAAAAAAAAAAACCCCAGAAAAAAAAAATTAGTGGTAAGTACTAAATAAATGGTCTTCTGAAGAATCATGAAACATAAGACATCGTGAGAGAATGAGACGGGACAATTTTCATGCTAACTACAAGAGGCTTACTTTATTTCTGCGACATTTATACAACATGATAAATTTTTTTAATACGTATGTACATAATACCAGAAGGTAAAAAATATGTTTTCAAAATTTACTTCATGCCCCCTTGATAAATCATCAATTGCCTTATTGGGCTAAATGATTTGTTGGACGTAAACTTTCACAACCCAAGCAGTTACTGCAGCAATTTTGCAGAGCAATTCCTGTGATCTAAAGTTACAGAAGAATTTCTGCGGAATAAAAATAGTGATGATGCCTTGCCCAAACCCCAATTTAAAGCAATGCTCAAACTGGAAAATTTTAGAACCAGTTTCATAACTATTTCATCAAATTTCTTGGACAGCTGCTTTGTTCGCGAACATAGGAACCCAAGAATGTATCTTAGTCCGTAATTTTCAAATGATTTGATACATTTTATAGTAGTAGTAGTAGTCTTAGTAGTAAAGTCCTGCCGCCCAAACCTTGCATTCGTTATGCTTGTATTTCAAAGCGAACGACGGGACTGAGAATACAAAAAAGGGAATAAGATGGAAGGGAGATACCTGCAAAGAAAAATCTACTATTGTTCTACAGTTTAAAACATTAATTTACACAGGAAACAGATACCGAAAACTAACATTAAATGCAGTCCAATTTCTCCCTGTAATGAAAGAATTACGTACTCTCTATGGAACTTTAGGCTTATTTGAACAAAAAATACTAAAATTCCTCTGACAGCTGTTAAGATGATTCTACGGTTGATTAGTTCGAACCGTCGACACCACACCGCATATCAAAAATTTAACAGTTTTTGGACGCTAAAAGCAATTTGTGGAATGTCAGCACCTGCGAGCATACCTCAGGAAGATACCCTGGAAGTTTCAAGCTGAAACACTCAAAAATAAACCTGGAAATGATGGAATACGAGAATTCTCACAAGCCTCAAGGAGTGCGCGTGAGGCAGATAGACATATTTACACTCGCACTCACTCTCACTCACTAAGCTTATGGTGAAATGAATTTCATAATTTACGCCTTTAATTCTGAACCAATTTTGTTCGTTTTGGGCTCAAAAAATCCATAGAAGAAAATCGCAGGTGCAGGCGTTATTGGATTTTGCGTTCTTTTTTTTTCCATTTCAATTTAAAATGCCAAAAACACTCCTTTTCCCAAAAGCGACTAGAGGCGCTATCCATCGGATTGAAATCTGAACAAATTTGCCCTGGAATCAACTAAACCCTTTCGCTACATAGTCCCTTGTAGAGGATGTTTGTTAACATGGAATCTTATGCAAATTCAAAAAAATTGACGTACACATGAAATTATAAGAGAAAAATTTGTTCGATTCAGTAGTAAAAGGTCTAAGAATTGTGAAACTACTTTTTCATCACTAGGCACTGAAAGGGTTAACAGTTTTTCGGATGAATAAGAAGCAAGGACAAGAGAAATAAACGGCAAAACTGTTAAAATTATTACCTTTAAAAATTGCTGCAAATTGTGACAATCCATTACAGCCTGATTGAGAATACTAGCTAATCTACGATCAATGTCAACCACTCTTTCAGTAAAATTAGCATAATCTTTGACAAAGGATTCATCATCTATATCTGTGGGGTCATAAGTGACTTGCTGAAACTGGCGGATGATCAGCTGAAATTCTGTGTGCATTTTGCTGACTTTACCACTTAAGTAGCGCCCAAGTATTCCACCAAGTTCAATCTTTTCCAGCTTACTGTACTCAATTGCAGTTGAAAATAACGCCTGGAACAAAAAAGAGAGAGAGAAACAAACAAAGGATTAAAGAAACTTTAACTTATTAGGGTGCGCGTGGTGTATTGAAATCCACAAAACAATACTTTGCTTTGCTTTTATGTCTTAGTTGCTTCGTCAAAAGATTCCACACTTTTGATGGTTGATTCTAATCAGAGCTGCTATTTTGCGTAAGATTAATGGTATTTTTCAATTCACTCATGATTCCACCAGTAGAGAAAAGATTACAGAGTTCACTTCAGTGAATGACTGTAATGCACGAAAATACTCGCAACTGCAATCTTTTCTCAACCGGTGAAAATTTTCGATGACTTTAAAACACTTGCGGATATTTTAATTAATTAACGACTTTTCCACCAATTAAGAAAAGATTAAGGATCAGAGTATTTTCGTGCATTAACGTCATACACTGAAGTGAACTCTGTAATGTTTTATTCAACCGGTGGAATCATCGGTGAATTTAAAAAAACCATTAAATTTCACGCAAAACGACAGCCCGATTTATTTTCCCCTTCTGCTGGAATTGGCCTTAATTTACATAAAAACATCAGGGTAGGTTTTTTTGGAGCCATTATGACAAAGGCACTGAGTGAAAAGACAAATCTAATGATCTCACTTTTTAAAAAAATATATTGAGCCCATTTTTCCATAAAAAATTTAGCAAGGTCCTTTGAGAGAAGATTTTGGGCTGTGATCATAATAACTTAAGCAACCAATATGATTTCAAAGCAGGCCGGACCATAATGCACAAAAATATTTACCTCCAACTTTTGCATACGATGAATAAAGATATTGAAGCGTTTTTAAAAAAAGCCTCCTTGTCGAAGAGCCCAAAGGGACAGATTTTTCACCTTTTGGGGGAAAAAAGAATACAAATTTCTGACGGCAGAAATCAAAGAGTTTCCTGGAAGTCAAAATCACAGAAAAAATACATGATTACTTCACTGAGAAAAATTACTGATTACCTTGATAGAGAACTCTATTCCTAATAGGAATTCCAGTGAATGTGAACATAATACCAGTTAAATATACATTCCCGTTAAATATGCATCCAGTTACCTGCATCGCACATACCTTGTTTTCATCTGAGTTGGTTTGATCAGTGATCATCTCTAAGAAACCTCCCACCTCACTTTCCCCTTTTGGGACCCAAAAGTAAAGTTAATCCAGCGGGGCCCAAATTTAAACCTTGAAATATACAAATTTTGGGTAGACTGGGTAGGTATGGAAAAAGGTGATTGGTGGAGACGAGTCACGTGGTTGCCAAGTCTAATCAAACTACAGAAATTTTTCTAATTGGTTATCGGGCAGTCTTGGGGTATCTGATAACCAAGTAGATAAATTCCGTGTTTTCATTAGACTTGGCAACCATGTGACTCGTCTCCATCAATCACCGTTTTCCATTACTATCCAGTCCACCCAAAAGACGTGAATTTCACGGATTGGCATGCAGGGGTCGAAGCTTCTTTAACGGGGCCCTGTTCCGCAGCGTATGGGCTTGCAATCGAACAGCTTCTCATGCAAGTTCTCTTAAATAAACAGTCCATCCAAATGCTTCCTCAAAATCATAAAAATTCTGAAAACGAATTACTTGTAGGCATATTAGCCATATTTTGCTTTTCCAATGGCCAACCGGAAGGGGCAGAGCCTAATTTCATTATTACTTTAATTTTACAACATGGCATCACTGTACCATTGGGTGATGGCCATCAACATTGACGAACTCTGGAGCTCGTCAACCGTTTGGCTATCGCCGATGACGAGTCATTCGTCGCGCACCAAGCGGTCATTGGAGTAAAGTTACTCAATTGTAGCGCATTTTTTGTTGGTCAGAGGAGTACCATTGCCGATAACAAAGCAAAATACCGCTATGGATGAGAAGAATTGCATTGTTTTACTGTTTTACCACGAAAAGCAGGGGAAAAAAAAATCAGTGTATGGACGGAAAAGATAAAAGTAATTCTTACTTGAAATTATTTAAAACATGAATTGTTTTAACAATGGCAGGCGCAGTTTCTTCCAGCTCAATTTGAAATATTTTCGAAGGGTTGATATATTTGCGTGCTTTGGTGATGAGCATGTTGCAAATTAAAGACAGAATGTTAATAAGTTTACTACTGCTGGTGAAGTATTTGCAATGAGCCCATATCAAGCAAAGTGTATGCATGATAGCAGGCAACAGTTTTTCAGCTTCCAAGAAATCTTCAACCTCATCAAACCGATTCACTTGCAATACTAGAACTTTCATGCATATATTCACTTCATTAGCTTCATGCACCGCTGAAAATATAAAAACAGGAAGATGGTTTAATGCACAGAAAGGAACTTTCAGAGAGCGTAAACTTGGTAGAGCTCCTAGCAGAAATACTTAGAGGCAGAGCTCAAACAATAATCTCCAAAATGTATCTGTTTCTTCTCACGTTGGGAAATTTAAAATTTAAAAATTATTTTGGGGAAATACATCTTTCCATTAAAGAGGGCTTTAAAATCCCAATGTCAGTCTCAAGTAAGTTATGTATGGATTTGAAGGAACAAAAATTGAAAATTTGCGAAAGGTAAATTAATGAAAGTGCGCAAAAACCACCAATTTGAGGCACGATAGCACCATGCTCATGCATGCTACATCCATAAGAGCAAGGATGATACCTGAAATTTCCAAGCTGCAACACTTAAGAATAGAGCTCGGATATTCAAAATAAGAAAACTCCTATAAGCCCCCATGAGTTCAAGTGAGGCAGATGGATTAAGTCCCATTCTCTGTCACTAAGCTTAGATGGCAAAATTCTTTTTCCCAAAAATAAAACTTCACTTTCTAACCAGTAGGTAATGTTTATTTGGGCTTCAAAAATCCATAAAAAATTACACAAGTGCCGACATTCTTGATTTATGATTACAGCATTTTCTTTTCTTTTCAATTTACTTAAAATGCCAAAAACAAGGCTTTCCCTGACAGAGTCTGGTATCCATTGGAACAAATCTGGAAAAGTTTTGCCTAGGATTACCTTCAGAATTACCAAGTGACAACAATGGCAGAAAGCTTCCACTCTCAGCAATAGAGTATCAGTGTAAATGGGTTTACAACAGTTCAGGCTTTGGACCCAAATTTTTTCCCCTGCTACTCAAAAAAGCTTTAGCACTCTCCTTTGTTAACAAGAGATGGCCTGGGCTAGTGCAGCTTTAGAAAAAAGAGGTCTCTCCACCGACGAATTTAGAAGCGCGAATAAACTGATTGAGCCAATCGACAACTAAGAAGCCCATTGGCTTAAGCAGTCAATTCGAGTTTTTGAATTCACAGGTGGAGAGACCCCTTTCGGATAGATCAGTTTACAATTGATCCATTCCGGTGCTCGAGCTTACCTACACCGCAGTTTTCATTCTTTCAAAGGGATAAAAATTAAAGTCCATCAATCACTTACCCGCGATTACACTTTTGAACAGAGATTTGAAGCAAGGTAGATAGGCACTGTTGGTGAGTTTCAAAATAGATGTCATCGCTTTGATTCTGGGATCATTCAACTGAAAGTAAATGCTCTCCAGATTTTGCAACCTGTTACTCCACTTCTGAAACTCTGTAAAGAGGCAGTAAGTAGATAGGTATACTAACAAGCTTACTTACAATAATTACTTACTTAGAGCAATTCGAACGGCTAGAGTGTGTCATCCTGAGTCAAAACGAAAATTTATGTTCAACATTGTGTTCTTCAGTTCATCCTGACAAAGAGGGAACGCGAGACGATTTCGTCGAGCCATATCCTCGTTCTTCGATAAGACAAAATCGAAGGTAGAAATAAAATTTTGCTTAGATTGAAAAAACAAACTTGAAAAGTACTTTACCTTCACGGCTCCACAGAATAAAACGATGCACCATGACACTCAACAAAGAGAGCAAAAAGATCAACGTAATTCCCATTACTCAAGCAAAGAAGAAAGAAGATATTACCGATATCACCACATGATGGTCCACATGTGTAAACTGTTTTGCTGTAAACAAAGTGCTTTTCATTCTTCTATGTTCCATTGGTGCCAAAGATTACTTATACTCCAGATATGGCACTAGCTATCTCGCCTATGTTAAATTTTGTTGAGAGCCTTCATTTCTAAAACCGAGCTAAAACATATACACTGGCCCACGGTTTGTTTACGTTTCGGTGAGCGAGGAGCGTGCGGGCGGGGGGGGGGGTCGTAGGCCAGTCGACTGGCCCCCCCCCGCCCCGCGTCTCTCGCTCGCCGAAACGTAAACAAACCGTGGGCCAGTGTATGTGTTTTAGCAATGAAGGCGCTCAACAAGATTTTAGCTAGTGCCATATCTGGAGTATAAGTAATCTTTGATTGGTGCAAGAGCCCTGCAGTGTTGCCAGGTGAATTTTTTAAAAATCACCTCATATCGCCTCAGAGATTCAGATTTCACATTACAGTCTCTTGTGGCGGATATTTTTCAAAAAATCGCCACATTAGATGATTTCTGGCGATTTTAGTGGCGGATCGCCGCGGTTGGGTGGAGCAAGTGAGGCATGCCTCACCTGATTCAGGAAAGGGAATGGAAGGAAATTTCAAGTGATCTCAGGGAAATGTAAACCATTCCTAAAATCACAAGGGAAGTAGTTAACTATTCGTACTCACCTGTACCGTTTCAGTCTATCTTTAAAAATGAAGGCGCGTCAGAAAAATAAGACCGAGGTGGAATAGTTAACTATTCGTACACGCCAGTACCGTTTTAGTCTCCCTTACTAAATGAAGGCGCGCCCTTAAAAGTAAGACACGATTTTTCGAATCCTGGTCGAATTCATTTTCGTCCATTTTTTGACATTTTCTGCATTTTTCAACGGGTCACCGTCTTTCCCCTCTTATTTTGGCGTTTTACAGGGACAAGGAGGTGACTATACCACCTATTTAATTTTGCTCTTATAAAGGAACTAATTATTGTGAGTACTAGTTATTTAAATTTGGTTACCTGCGACAGACGAGGCGTTTGCGGACAATGAGGTCGCATGATCTTTGAGCACTTCGTTTATTTGAGACGCCCATTTTATCACGGTACCTTCAATCGAAGTTTTAAAATGAAGATCGACAGCCTCCCCTCCGCTAATAAAAATTGACAAATGTGAATAATTCAAATGGTCATAAAATAATGTCGACGATAAGTTCAAATGATTCAACAATGTTTTACTTCTCCTATGATCGATGTTGATATGCAGCGTTAGCGGATAAAGGACATAAATGTGTGAGAGGGAGGGAGGGAGGGAGGGAGCTATTCTCCAGAGTTAAAAACAGTTAGTATATGCTTAATCTGAGGATGCGAGCCGTATAATCGTATAATAGTGCGTGCTTGCGTAAATTAT
Organism: Trialeurodes vaporariorum; assembly: GCA_011764245.1. NCBI lineage: Eukaryota > Metazoa > Arthropoda > Insecta > Hemiptera > Aleyrodidae > Trialeurodes > Trialeurodes vaporariorum. Next base: position 58,344,332 of record VMOF01000220.1, read on the forward strand.
TTTACGTTTAAAAAAGAAGAGGAAGATCTCATGTACACAAATGTGCAAAAATGCATCCAATGGCGCCACCCGTGGGTTCAATTGTCTCAACTCCTTTATATGCATTCTGGTGCAACCAGAAAGCTTCTTTGACATTCAATATAGTTAATCGAGGCGGTTGCCATTTGGATTTAATAGTTGTATGACTATTTCATATCCGATGTTGGAAAAAAAAACAAAAAACAAAAAATGTAAAACAAATAACGAAATAAAAAAGACTGTTTAGGCATTTCTTCATATGCTACGATGTATTATTATCTGATTATATGAGTAACAACAAATAATATTGTAAAATTGATTTTTTCTAGTTTGATGGGGTTTTCTTTCAGTGGCGAGGCGTGAAATTTGACAACAATGTATTTTCTCCATTTAAATTCACCAAAAAAGGTCGAACGTTTCAGTCATCGGCGATGACCAGGCATTTCGACCTTTCTAATGTGTTTGAATGGGAAAAAAGGAACGTGGCCAAATGGCACGCCTCATCGCCACTGTTTTCTTCTGTGGCGAAGGAAAATAAAATTTCGCTTCAAAGAGGTGGAGATAACCTGAAATTACGTCTGGCCAAGTTTGCACAATTTTCTGCCCCCCCCCCCCAAGCTGTCGAGATACCTCTCCAGACCGCCCAGTGAGGTTTCTAAACGTGGCCCCCTTCAGGAAAATTTTCTAGCTATGCTCATGGACTTTTTCTTTAGCAAAGTTTGTTTCTAGCTATACTACACCACTAAAAGAAACGAAGTAAAATATTGGGATCACCTGTTGATAATGTTCCTCTCCACATCGTAAACTCTGTCTGCATCGTCGGGGAGTGCAAGGAGGGTGCGCCCGGAGAGGAGTCCGCCCACCTGGAAAACGGCGCTCTTCAAATCGTAAATGTGCTTCTTCATGTCGTCACGAACTGCCGTGGGCCATCGCTTCTGAATCGCACCGTTTGACAGGATCGGTATATAAATCTGCAATCCGACACCCCCGAAATTATCCGTTGAAATTCAACGGGGTATACCGAAACCAGTGGCGAAGCGTGCAATTTGGCAACATTGCAGTTTGTCCATTTAAATTCATGAAACAGATCGAACTATCGGGTGTTCGGTGAACGCACCTTCGTATTCAACCTTTTACATGGGTTTAAATGGGCACAGTGCAATGTTGCCAAATCGCACGCTACGCCACTAACCGCGCGAAACAGTGAAACATATTGTAGAAATGAAGGAAATTGGCCAAACTTTGATCTTTTGTGGAATGTTTACGTTCAATAAATTGATAATATGATAATTATATAAATTGATAATTATAATATGGCAACAATAAGTTTTACAAAACAATATTTCTTTTACTTAGTGTGATAATGTGTTAAAAAAGGATAGAAGAGGGGCGAAAATTACGTGACTGCCCCTTATTATATATCCTTTTCTAATACACGCGTTCCAATGCGAGAAGACAGAGAAGGACAAATTTCTAGGTCCACCGCACAGTGGAGTGAGTCAACGGGAGGGTTCGGACATGGAACAATAATGACTATAAATGCTAATTTGAATGTTTTTACCGTCAAAAATATATTGTAAGGATTGATTCTTGTAGGGAATTTCACGATAAAATCAATTAAACAAATTTCAAACTTTTACGTTACGTATTAACAAAGATATACCAACGCATTTGAAATTGTCACGCCATGTCCGGACTGTGCCATTGACTCGCTCCACTGTGCGCCGATGTGATTTGTGACCAAGGTTATAGATTAAAGAGGTATGCTCATCTGACTTCGCGCCTCAAATCAGTAGCGCGAAGTTCAAAATCCAGATCCAAGATAGCCGACAAAAGCAGAAAACATTGTATACTCTTTGCAGAAAACATTGGGCTCCCTCTCCAGAAAAGCAGAAAATAGTCCGATGTTTTCTGGGAAGAGTGTACAATGTTTTCTGCTTTTGTCGGCCATCTTCGATCTGGATTTTGAACTTCGCGCTACTGAATTTAAGGCGCGAAGTCAGATGAGCATACCTCTTTAATCTATAACCTTGATTTGTGACGTTTTCACACTGGCGGCTTGTGGAGGTGAGGCGACGATAATGACGATTTTTTTGAAACGCTTTTCTATTGAAACACAGAAAGATGAAATAATAACCATTTCCATCTTTACACGTTATTTTTTTAGTTTTTTTTTTCTTTCTCCTCCTTCAAAAAATGTGAAACGATGGCTCCCTGTCGCCTCACCTGCCTCAACTGGCGAGCCGCCACTGCGTTTTCACGACTTAAGGGAATTTGTCATATAAAATAGAGATAAATTACCTACCTGTTCGAATAGAACGGCCAAAGCATCCAGGGGCCTCGCAGAAATGTCTCCGCATATGATTACCGAATGGAAATTCTGTGGAGTGATTGCTTCCTCTAAAGCTCGAATAAAGTATGTAACTTTGGTTTTTGATACAACCGGGAAAGAAACGGCTGGTATCAAAGCACCGGCATTGGTCAAAGAAAATAAAAGTATTTTATGCGTAGAGTTGTTCAAAAAGTCCAAAATCAGCGCCTTTTAGAGAGGAAAGGGAAAAAAAGGTTACCATCATTTTATGGCAAGAACTATTTCAGTGATTGGATAAGATTTAAGGTAAATCCGAACTTTTTTTTTCAATATCTAATGTTTAATGGGGCTCTTATAAACTTTTGCTATGAGCAAATAAATGGTTTAATCTGTTGTATAGACCATACGCGGAAAAAAAACTACGGTGAAAATAACCATACAGATACCTGATTTTGGCACCTGCTAGATGTTATGGTAATGTTAACCAGAAGTATACTATGTTTTGACTAGGTACTAGTTGATGTTACCTGATTGCATGTTGAATTCACTCAAAGTATCGGTAAATGTACCATACTCCTGGTCAAGTTTACCATAACATCTAGCAGGAGCCAAAATCAGGTATCCGTATGGTTATTTTCACTAATCTTTTTTTTCCGTGTAGCAAAAAATCACGGAATTCACACTAATAAAGTCTAAAATTCACTAATAAACTCAAACAACTGCCATAGAAACCTGTAAAAATGACGATGAGTAGGTACTTACAATAAAAAATTACGAAATTCACTCTCAGGATTTCGGGCTTAATGGCGGAGAGACGCAGGCACCTATCATGGGAGATTCCTGTCTAATTTGTCACTTTCTTTACGGAAACAAACACAAAGCTTTGTCTCATATTCGACAGGAATCTCCCATGATACCTGCGTCTTTCCACCACTAAGTCCGATTCTAAGAGTGAATTTCGTCATTTTTACGCAGGTTTTTATGCAAGAATCAACTCTTCAGTCTCCTGTAGCAAAAATTTGCAAGAGCCCCATTAATATAACATACGGACTTATAAGGACTTACGGACGTAAGGACTTACACTATATTTTATAATGTGTATTTCTTAGATTGTTTTACTTATGAGTGTTTTACGCCCTTCTTTCGGATTTCTCTGGCCCCTTTAATGGGTCTGTTGCACACTTCGGCTGCAGCGTTTTAAGTATCAATTCCCATGTAAAAAGCCGAGAAAATAACAATGGCAGCATCAGCTAGAAAACACTAAAATTCAGTAGTAAACTCACAAATTGCGAAAAACACTAGACACTATTCACCCCTGTATCTTTCCACCACGTGCACGATATTTCGCGAAATTAGCGCGGCACATTCAAATAAACGCGGCCGACTGTCATATTAGTTGACTTCATAAACAAATAAACCGTAAACACGGACAGCGTCTGTTTGAATTCTTACGTCTCAATATCCTCAATTCCTCACAAAAGATTAAGAAAGGTACGGAAACCGACATTTGTGTCGAAAACTTATCAAAATGAAACAACAACACACAGGAGTTCCAAGTATGATTCCAACTTTAATCATCATCTTTGGAACTCCTGTGTGTTATTGTTTCATTTTGATAAGTTTTCGACACAAATGTCGGTTTCCGTACCTTTCTTAATCTTTTGTGAGGAATTGAGGATATTGAGACGTAAGAATTCAAACAGACGCCGCGCCGTCAGTGTTTACTGTTTAAGTATTTGTTTATGAAGTCAGCTGTGATGACAGTCGGCCGTGTTTATTTGAATGTGCCGCGCTAATTTCGCGAAATATCGTGCACGTGGTGGAAAGATACAGGGGTGAATAGTGTCTAGTGTTTTTCGCAATTTGTGAGTTTAATACTGAATTTTAGTGTTTTCTGATGCTGCTATCTTCATTTTCTCGGCTTTTTACATGGGAATTGATACATTAAAATGCTGTAGCCGAAGTGTGCAACAGACCCATTATTTCAAAGTTTTTGTGAAATGGGATAAGTAGTTGGGAGAGTTTTTTTTTTTTACTTTCTCACAACTAACATAGTTAGAATAAGAGAAAGTATTGCAATGGCGCAGAGATGTTCAAGGTATTTTGTTTCGATACTTGGCCCTCTACCACTGAAAAAACAAAGTTTATGTACAGCCGAAGCAGCCTTTTTAAATAGCTTCGCAGAGCAAAAGTTCAAGGTGTACCGTAGAAAGTTGCAGGTGTACCAAAGAGCCTCTTTTCTTGCTTTGGCTCTACCGAAGTAGTGCTTCAGTACAACCGCAATTTGCTCCGGTAGAGCTAGGACTTTTGCTCTGCGAAGCTATTTTAAAAAGCTGCTTCGGTTCTGCTTAAACTTTGTTTTTTCAGTGACGACTAAGTAAATCATGATAATTACAAAGTAATTGGCTCTCATCATGCTTAATATTATCCTAAAGAATATTCATCCATCCATGAAGTTTCAATAATATTCTGTAACCATATGTGCCTTGGGGATGTAAAAATGCACAAACTTTCGGTGGCGTCTGTCTGTCCGTAGCCATATGAAACGTGAAACCTAGCATGACTTTTTAGCTATTGATCCATATGCATCTAAATTTTGTGGAGATGTTGCTTTTAACATTCCTCAGAGGGACTTTTTTTTTTTTTGTTTTTTTGAAATTTTAATTTTTAGGTTATAGTTATGGATGAAAAATGGTTTCTATTAAAATCAATGGGGGAAAAAAATGGGTCAAAAAAGGGAAAAACTTACATATACCAAATATGGATAAGGGGGGTCTGAAGCCCTGGGAGTCTCCCCTAGAATATTAAAGGGGGGTCTGGGGGTCTCCCCAGATTACATTTGATGTGAGAAAAAGTTTGTATGGCGTTCCCTACAGTTCTTTTTATAATTACTTTCGGGAAAACTTACGTTATACTCGTCGGCTCCCATCATTTTGTGCCACTTATCAACTTTGAACTTGACCGATTTCGACAAGAAGCTGTGAATATAAACCAGCCGCAGGTCGTCGTCCACCGCCTGCTCCTCTAAAGCTTCGGCCATGCTTTAAATCTAGAAAGCAGAAGTAGATGGTTGTGCTTTGTAAGAATGATAGAATCATGAAAGAAGCAAGATCAGGGTGATTTCACGATAGCGGGAATGGGGCTCTTGTAAACTTTTGATATGAGAAAATAAATAGTACAATCTGACGTAGAGACCAGAGGAAATCACGAAAATCACACTAAGAAAGTCTAAAATTCAGTAGTAAACTCGCATAACTGCTATAACGGCAAGATCGTAATTCGTAATGACGGTTCAAAGCAGGTATCATGGAAGATTCCTGTCTATTATGTCACTTTCTCTACGGAAACACAGAGATATGTCTCAATTTAGATAGGAATCTCCCATGATACCTGCGTCTCTCCGCCATTAAGCCCGATTCTGAGAGTGGATTTTGTGATTATCTAGTGTACTCATCGTCATTTTTACAGGTTTTTATGAAGAATCAACACTTCAATCCCCTATAGCAAAATTTTGCAGGAGCCCCGTTGCATGTCGCCGGATCATTTCAATATATTTATCAATATCATGTAGGAATCAATTAGTAAATAGACCAATCAAAGATATCAAGTAAGGAAGATAGAAACGTAGAATGAGAAAAACTAAGAAAATGGTCCCGGTAACAAAACTTCAAAGGAGGTCAAAATAGCAACTAAACCTAAACAAAGGCAAACTTGGGTTGAGAGTATTCTATTTGCAACAGTATGAGATTTGAGAGGAGAAATCGGCAGATATCTCCTTCAATTCTTTGTGTAGGCAATATCATTTCCAAGACGTACGAATAGTTAACTAGCCTGCCAGGCGCTGCCTTGCCACTTGCTGTTCCGGCGCATCTACAGTCGACTAGGCGAATAACCTTTCGCTCTGGAAATGAATTTAAGTATTAGGCTTTATAGTGATTTTATTGAGAGAAACGTATATGCGACACTTTTTTCTTCCTATTCTATGACCTTATATTGTAAGTTATTTTACGGTTTTTGATCCACGGGAAATTTTACTGCTGAGGGGATTGGTAAGTTACAGTGGCGTAGCGTGTAATTTGGCAGCATTACATTGTATGTCCGTTTAAACCCATGTAAAAGGTTGAATGTGAAGGTGCTCACCGAACACCCAATATTTTGCTATTTTTTTCAGATTTAAATGGACGGACTGCAACGTTGCAAAATTGCACGCTACGCCACTGGGTAATTACCAAAGATAAGGAACCAAGACCAGCAATTCAGTGTCCGACTACTTTTCATTTGGTTTCTTTTAACGTTCCCTACGCAGAAACAAACAGTTTTGTATAGCGTCTATCAGACTTTTTGCAGAGAAAAAGCCCGGCAAAATATATTTAGCGGAGCGTACGAAACCTTCTATACAGCGTGCCCCTTACCAAAGGCTTAGTATGCTTAGCTAAAGTATCCCATATATGTTTCTGTTTAATATAGCTATCAATAGTCGTTCTCGTTGCACATTGCTTGTTTGTTTACGCGATCAGCGAAAGACGATCAAATTGAATTTGCGGCGGAAATAGTACTTAGATCAAAAGTGGGAAGAGACACGCGACTGAACAATATGTTTATCTATATCCAGCAGTAACATCAAATAGTGTCTCATCGTTTGCATTTCTTGGGTTCAAACAAGGGTTGGTTTTAATAAAGCCGTCTTGTTTATGTCCGCAATCGTCCACACAGAGTCTTATGGAGTTTCGTGGACGGTGCGAACCATTGTGAGCAGGGACCCTGAGACGATGACAATTGAAAAGTGAGAAGAGCCCGTATCAGGGGTATTCTCGTCGAACTGGAGTGCAGGTAGCGGCCTACCCCTTCTCGAACAAAATAAAACGCAGAGAGGGGAAACAGACCTCTTTTCTGTTCTGCGTTTTCGAGCGCATGCTGCCCTGGAGACTTGTTAGTGCTGCATTTTAGCATGAGGACAATTTCCCCTCATTCCTTCTATATCATTTTGCATGATGACAATTCAGTATGAATTCCTCTCATATTCTTTTCGTGAGAAGACTTGCTATCTGACTCCTTGTTCTCTCATCGCCCAAGATCAGGTTTGGAGAGCAATTCGGAGGGCAATTCTTTTAGCCATCCGGATAGGAATTCGGATGGCAATTCAGTGCACTCATTTCGCATCCATATTTACATTTCACCTTTGATTTTTCTCTGCCGTTCCTTGCTGTGTATTTCTCTCTTCTCGCCGTGTTTCCTTTGCGTATGATGAATCTCGCGCCGCGCGCCGCTTCGCCTCTCATACACCGCCCTCTCTTTGTTAAGTACCCGTCTATCGGCCTATCTTCCTTCGCCCTCCCACCACTCACCCCTATTGTCTTAACTTGTCTTGTCTCCCTCAACAAGTTTTACTTTCTCCTTTCATCTATTGTAACTATGACCACCGCAATCACGCATATGGAAACTGCGGCGTTAGTAGAATAAACGCAAATATTTTCGTTTGTTAATATCTCTTGACCTACTGGACCGATTTTAATGAACTTTTTTGTAATCTTCTCGAAATTTTCTCCACTATCGTTCGAAGGGAGGGGAAAAATCAACCCCCGATATCAGCGCTGTAAACAAATGTCACAAAGTGTGGTGCATCTGGGCATTTTTCTTGCATTTGATCATTTGATTTTTTTCCCCATTTTAGAGGTTCTTACGAGATTTCTGATGACCTTATTCTGTATAGATAAAAATGAATGTGAAAATGAAATTGGATGATTTTTACGCCTCCATATTGTATGGTGACTGGCTTAACCTCGCGCATTAATTATCTGAAAAATGTGTGGTTCTTAAGTCTTTGGGTTCGGTTCCTCAAAAAATCGGCATCTTCTCTTCAGTCAGAGAGTCTAATGTGCATTTTAACCATCAACAGTTAATTAAAACAATACAAATTCGAAAACAACTACCACATTGAACACTAGATCCGACTTGTGCAAAGGGTGGAAAACACCGCAAAATTACCCGGAATTTTATTTTCGTATTTGTATTTTCCTGTTATGTTTTCAATAATGTGATTTGTATAACCCATCAAGCTCCTCATTACCTAAAAATAAATATACAGGGTGTTTCACGTAACCTGCTCACTATGGTTTTCATGAACGGGTGACGGTAAAAAAATCTAGAAAAATTGGTTTTATAGGAACTTGGACTAAAAGTTTCATTTAAAAATACTGCCACAACCCAAAATTTGGTTTTGGGGGGTTTTCAGGGGGCGCACCCCCCTAATCTCGAGATTTTCAAATAGCAAGCCCTATCTTGTGATACCTCATTTGAAAGAGGGTAAAATTCTAAGCATTTGGCTTAAACCGTAAGTCGATATTTTTTTCGTTTTCGAGATATCGAAGGTCGAAATTCGTTAAGACCAATTTTCGAAAATTCTTAACTCCTACAAACATAGTCGTAAAACAAGAAACTGCACATGTTAAATGCTCTACTTGAAGAGTAATTTCAAGAAAAAAATACGAATTTACAATCGAATAAACCGAAAGTCGACTTTAGGCACCTTAATATTTTGGCGGGAAAACCCCATTTTCAAAATTTTCAAAAGGCAGCCCATATCTTTTAATACCTCATTCGAAAAGGCGTAAAAAGTAGTGCATTTTGGCGCAATCAAGAGTCAAATATCGTTTTTCTAATTCGATATATCGAAAATCGAAGTTCGATTTCGACCATTTTCGACCCTGCTAAAAAACGGATCCTATCGTGTGATACATCATTAAAAGCACATAAAAAACCAAGAATTTTAGTGCAAACCGGAAGTCAATACCTTCTTTCGCGGTCGAGATATTGCAAGTCAAAATTTAGTCTCTGGTTAGGGCTTACCTTAAATTTTGACTTGCGATATCTCGACGGAAAAAAGGTATTGACTTCCGGTTTGCACTAAAATTCTTGGTTTTTTATGAGCTTTTGAATGATGTATCACACGATAGGATCCGTTTTTTACAGTGTCGAAAAATTGTCTAAATCGAACTTCGATTTTCGATTTATCGAATTAGAAAAACGATATTGGACTCTTGATTGCGCCAAAATGCACTACTTTTTACGCCTTTTCGAATTAGGTATTAAAAGATAGGGGTTGCCATTTGAAAATTTTGAGAAATGGGGGTTTCCCGCCAAAAATGTTAAGGTGCCTAAAAGTCGACTTTCGGTTTATTCGATTGTAAATTCGTATTTTTTTCTTGAAAGTACTCTTCAAGTAAAGCATTTTACATGCAGTTTTTTGTTTTACGACTATGTTTGTAGGAGTTAAGAATTTTCGAAAATAGGTCCATTATCGAACTTCGACCTTCGATATCTCGAAACGGCTCGGCTCCGGGATACTTCGCGTAGTGGCTAACAGCCCGTGGCTGGGCTCTGCTGGCTACCACATATCCGCTAGGTAGCCGCATACTAGCCGGGATACGAGCTCGCCTCAACTCGCCCAGGATCGGAGGACAATAGGCCTATTCTTCCTATTGTTTTCATTGTCCTTTTTTCTGAAAAGGCGATACCCGTATTTTGGGAGTTACAGATTTTCCTCTTCGACTGCGCCGAGCTGGAATATTTGACTCTTTCACTTCATGGCCACTTCTCCTTCCTTCAATATTTTCTTCGATAGTCTCTAGATGGTACCGTTCTAGAATTCATCCCTTTATTGTCTCGATGCAGAAAAGATTATGAATAGCAGCACTTTCCAATGTACATAGATATACAGTATCACAGGATAATGTAATCTTTTTTGCACGGATGCAGTAAATGGTTGAATTCTAGAACGCTACCATTGGATGGGTTTGGTTGGATCGGATGGAAGAGTGAATATATGTATGTATGTTTTTGTACTTATTGTTAGCTTTGCCATATCGATGAGGATTTTAATTATTTCTTCGCGTAAACATGTTTTGACGCATTTTATTTTGCTCGTACACTATCAAAATTTGCTCTCTTTGATTCTGTTCTTGGACCGTTATGAGCTTCATGATAGTTTAAACGGCATTTTTGAATCTCTGCGATGATGCATGACAAGTTTTGGCGTTTGGGATTCACAGAGTCAAAAACAGAATCAAATGGAGCAAGTTTTGAGCGTTCAATTAACAAAACTATAAAACGACAAAACTTATTCACGTTAAAAAAAGAAAAAAAATCGCCATTGCGATGGCAAAGCAATATACGACTATTATTTAAAATATTGATTGTTCATTTGGATCAAAATAACTTGTTTCGATCACGGTCTATTATACGCACTCGTAAGAAGTTAGAATTACTTTGCGGTGTTAAACCCCCTTTTTGCCCCCCCCCTCCCCTCCGGCAGTATCTTTAGTATATTTGTTTTAAATATTCCGAAATCCACTCCTAAACTCATATAAACGATTTTATTTGCGCGAGTGTAATGGTGACATAGGGCAGTAATAATGAGAGATCCCTATTCTAATTTTGTCACACTCTCTATGCTGATAAGGTTGATTTACAGAGTAATTAGACATCAGAGTAGATAGTGATCCACATCCGAAGAATGGTACAGTAACATCTAATGACACCGTTGCCAAATGAAATTCGTCTATTATTAGTCACTTCTTCACGGAGTCACAGTATTGTTATATGGGAATCTCCCATCATTACTGCTCCAAGCCACCATTACGCTGGCGCTAATAAAAGCGTTTATTGAGGTTAGGAGTGGATTGCGGAAGTTTTTAGTGCTGTGACCGTGATTTGTGGAGGTTTTTGCACCAGAATCGACTATTAAATCGCTTATAGCAAACTTTTGCAACAGCCAGTGGCGGCTCGTGCAATTAGGCAACCATGCTTATTTGTCATTTAAACCTATGCAAAGGTATCGAAACCTTGGGGCGCAATTGAACCTCCTAAAGATCGATTGTTTTACATAACTTTAAATGGAAAAATAACGCTGTTACCACATTGCACGAGCCGCCACCGGCAACAGCCCTATTGTAAAGGCTTATCCGGCATATGTGTGAAATGGCTTTGCTTTAAAATTAAAAAAAAAAAAAAAAAAAAAAAAAAAAAAAAAAAAAAACACCTCCATGAGCCAATCAGACTGAGATAAGGTATCTTTTAATCGAGAAGGAAGGGGTCGGGTCAACAAAACAGACGAAAAGAAAATCAAAGAGGGGGGGGGGGATTGTGCATACATGCTTGAAATGCATAAAAAACGAAATTAAAGTGGTGGGTTTTTGGGGGGTATTTGGGGGTTTTTAAATGTTTTTTTTTTTTTGGGTTGGGCAAAATAGGGCGAACCCTGCTGTGAATGTCATCTGAGGAAAAGTCAAATTAGAAACGGTTATAGATACGACGAAATAGATAAAATGTTTGCCCAAAGAGCCTTAATTCGTCAAAACTTGGGCAAATTGACTCCTCAGTTCTCATGGCCCCCAGACACTTTTTTTTTAAACGTACCTAATACTAGGTACGTTTATTTTAAATAATTCAATTAACGTACACTCACATAGATGGATGTTTCAAAAAATAATTCTGTGAGGGTAATGAGGAGTCAATTTCGACTAATTTTGACTAATTATGGTCCTTTGGGCATAAATTTCATCCATTTTGTCGTATCTGTAACCGTTACTAATTTGACTTTTGCACAGATAACATTCATAGTCAGCCAATTCTCGGTATTGCTCCTTCCAAAATGATGGTCCAGTTGGACAAAGCCCCCGTGCATGAATGCAACGGCTCTAGAACTCAAAGACTCAGCGCGACAATGCCTGCCGCGTTGCAAAGGAGTGCGTTTTTACCTGACTCGCCAAGTTTCTTCTTATCCAGGACAGAGTATACTTTGCAACGCTGCACGCATAGAAACTTAGAGCATAGTCTGTTTACTATTTGACTGCAGTTGGCAGAAAATATTAAAATGCGTAAATGACCACGTTGAGGTCGGCCCTGGCCAGGGCCCGTTCACCACTCCTGTGTACTCGTTGGACTCAATGTTTGATTTTTTAATAACTGACTTTAAATTTAAATTCTGCTCGACATGCTTGAAAAATGATACCAATCGGTGGCTCAATAAGTAATTTTTGAAAGATTCCGGTAGTCTGAAATCACTCAATCAGGAATGCCGCAATCTTTCAAAAATTACATCTTGAGCCGCCGTTTGGTATCAATTTTTTAAGCACAATGAGCAGAGTTTGAATTTAAAGTTAGTTATGAAAAAATCGCGAATGCCGGAAAAATTTAAATTTTGAGTTGGTAGTCAAAATGAGGAGTGAAAAAGGGTCCGAGCCGACGAAGTGTCAAACAATGAGTCCGAAGACAGTCCGAACTACCTGACTAGCTTATCCTTATCCTGAGAACAGAGTATATTGTCTTCTTGGCCGACGCTCTTTTGTCCGGCTGGATGTGTCAGGACCCTTTTTCACCAGTAGTGAGCGAATCCCGGCAGAAAATGAAATTTTTTGCTTACAATTATTGAGTTTTTGACTTGAAATTCGCATTCGGCTAGATGTGTCGCGGAAATTGATACCAAATTGTCGGGAGTAAAATTGATTTTTAACAGATGTACGCCTGGTAGAGCCAAGATAGAAATTAACTTATAGAGGAATCGCGCACCTTTTACGAATGCATTTTTTCCCGACAGTTTGGTATCAGTTTCCTCGCTACATCCAGCAGAATACGACTTTCAACCCAAAAATTCAAAACTCGTAACAATCAAGGGTTAAAGTGACTTGAAAAATGTATCAGAGAGCATGTAAGGCTTTAAAACATGTTTAGGGATAGGGAAAGCCTCACAGACTTCATTTTTTAGGCTCCGATATTGAGGTTGACTACGAGCCCTTTCCAGGAGATATTCTGTCATAAATAAAATTGCCTCAAATCTAATGTAATAAGTAACTGAAGATTATCACCAAATGTTCATCCTTATTGTTTCTGTTGAAGGTTTGAATAATTTTGAAAAAATGACACAGTAAACAATATAGTTTTTTCTGGTCTTAATTCTTTATTGACAGGCATAATGGTATCCCTCTCATTTGAGGGACTGCATTATCATAGTGGACCAGACGAGGGCACATCCACGGTAAGATAGCTAAAATCCCCCCCCCAGCCCTAAAAAAAATTAGAGAGAAAAGGAGGGAACAAGGAAAAGGAAGACTAGCTGACAATGAGCTCTATGAAAATGAGAAATTTTCAGAGAGCTTTGAATATATTTAAAAAAAAAAAAAAAAAAAAAAAAAAAAAAAAAAAAAAAAAAAAAAAAAAAAAAAAAAAAAGTTTCAAAGAAGGGGGAAGAGGAAGGGGGCGGAGTGCATCGTACCAGACGTAGAGTAACTATTAATATGACTCACTTTTTACTTTTCCATATCTCTACCCTAGAGGAAGTGAGAGAGTAAAAATACGTACACATATGATGTGATAACATTGATAACATGTATGTGATACATTAGTGATTAAGTGCAGTGAGCCCTTCTTTGACTTTTGAAGTGTGTGAAGAAGGAATTGTGAAAGATCATGTGACGAATATTTCGCACTTAAATCATACGTTCAATTTTGAGTTTACTACATCATCTTACCAGAGTGGGTCAGAAAACCTAGAATTTTGTAAATAAATAACACGTTGCATTCTCAACATGGTTGCGAAAAATGTTTAAATTTAAGAAATAACCCGTGATTTTCTACGTTTTATTACAGTTATTTGTTTTATTAAAAATTCTTAGAAAATGTTTAAGAGAAGCAGGTTGAAATGAAGACTAGAAAAGTAAATTTTCTACAGAGCTGTGGGGGAAGTGTCTTTCCTAGCCCTTTCCCTTAAAATTATCACCAAGCCCCCCCCCCCCCCCCCGGTTACAATTATACGAGTTAACTCATCTGACCTCACGCCACAAATTCAATGGCACGCAGTTCAAAATGTGCAGCCATGGTGGCCGACAAAAGCAAAAACACAAAAAGCACTCAAGCGATTTCGAGAGTATCGGCCGAAGTCTCCCGAGCGGGTCGACGTGTTTTTCTGCTTTTTCGGCCACCTTGGCTGCACATTTTGAACTGCGCGGTGCACGCAACCAAATTTGTGACGCGAAGTCAGATGAGCAAGATTGTTTAATTTGTAACCTTGCCCCCCCCACGTAAAATTAAATCCTAGGTTCGTCCTAAAGGCACCAAATAATGATAATACAAATATCGAAAGCCGCTGGTGTGATTTAGCACGTTGCATCAACCCACCATTGAAGTATCCTTCGGATGATAAGAAACTAAACTGTAACGCACAAGAGCAGAGGGACATAAGGAAGCTCATAAGAGCGATTAAGATAGAGACACAAAATACAAAATTAATAGATTAATAAATACTCAGAGAAACAATAAGCAAATCAAAAATCAAATGCAAGAAAACTGCGCAGATGCGCCTCACTTTGTGACATTTATTTATAGCGCTGATGGGGTTGATTTTTCCCCTCCCTTCGAACGATAGTGGAGAAAATTTCGAGAAGATTACAAAAAAGTTCATTAAAATCGGTCCAGTAGGTCAAGAGATATGAACAATTCCATATGCGTGATTGCGGTGGTCATAGTTACAATAGATGAAAGGAGAAAGTAAAGGGAGACAAGACAAGTTAAGACAATAGGGGTGAGTGGGGGGAGGGCGAAGGAAGATAGGCCGATAGACGGGTACTTAACAAAGAGAGGGCAAAGCGGCGCGAGATTCATATACGGAAAGGAAACACGGCGAGAGAAGAGAGACACAGCAAGGAACGGCAGAGAAAAATCAAAGGTAAAATGTAAAAGTGGATGCGAAATGAGTGCACTGAATTGCCATCCGAATTCCTATCCGAGCCTTCCGAATTGCTCTCCAAACCGATGAGAGAACAAGGAGAAGCTGGCAAGTCTTCTCAATCAAAAAATATGAGAGGAATTCATACTGAATTGTCATCGGTTAAAAGGAAGGAGAAGAAAGAGGGAAAATGGTCTGTTCTCTACAAATGAGTCCAGGACTGCGGCGACTTCAGTCTTGCGGTCTTTCGGAACGGTTTTATACCTGGAGTTCAACCCTTGCGTGCAAATCGGAGGGTGAGAAGACTCGACTACTAAGACTCCTCTTGAGAAGTGATCATGAGAGCAATTCGCTTGAGTCGTATCAGGGTCCCTGATTGTGAGCGATATATCGCGTTTATTGTCCACGCACGTGAAGGCTTGCCGTTGTGGACGAATTTTACAGTTTTTTTTTTACGTTGTCAAATTCAGCTCAAAATCAATTTTCTCGACGATTTATGCCCGAAAACCCCCGAAACCCAAAAAGAAAATTACTTATATTTTGGCCGCAATCGTCCACAGTTTTCCATAAGACTCTGTGTAAAATACTGTGGATCGCGGACAGATAAAAAAGACGCCTTAAAATACAGCGCATGCATCGTCCTTCTTGTGTCATTTCAGATTAAAATATATATAAGGTCAATATTATTGTGGGAAAAAATCGATACAGAACAATCATTCAAAATCAGTGTTGTCCTCTCTTGTCGGCTATAAAAGCAAGTACTTAGTTTAATCTTGCGAGATGCACCGCACCATTAAGGATTGCCCTTCAGTAAATGATAAAGTTTTACGTGTCAATTTTTTATTTCCTTTTTATACAAAAACTTTGTTGTAAACAAATCTGACTTACCTTTAGAAAAATGGAATCGGAATGATAGATTTTGATTGCTATCCGGCGCTGTATGTGTCTTTGTGACGATGAGGCTCACCCGAAGACATAGTTTATGCTACGAGCTCGTGATCGTTTGTGTAAATATATATTGAGATGTGTCGAACAGAGGGAGCGCAGAGCAGAGGTTGGGTGAGGGGACGACGATGCAATTAAAACAAAAATCGCGCAAGTTCGACAAAGGCTCGGGGCGCGTGTCTGCAAAGAATCAATTCCGATCGAGAGTTGGCGGCGGGAATCGAAAATCAACAAAGTAGCACCCGGTGTGTTGCCCGTAACAACAGTTTAACGCCGTCCAGAGATGTTTGCCTGCCGCCTCATTACGCAGGGTTGCCTTTTTGCTGAGCTGCCGATTTGCGTATAGATTTAATGGCATATTGAAATTCACCGAGGATTCCACCGGTTGAGAAAAGATTACAGAGTTGAATTCAGTGTATGACTGTAATGCAAGAAAATACTCTGATTTGTAATCTTTTATCAATCGGTGGAAACGCCGTTAATAAATTAAAATATCCGCAAGTTTTCAAAGTTATCGACAACTACATACCGGTTGAGAAAAGATAAAATACGCTAGTATTTTCGTGCATTACAGTCATACACTGGACTAAACTGTGTAATCTTTTCTCAACCGTTGGAATCTTCGGTGAATTTCAAAATGCCAGTAAATCTACGCAAATCGGCAGCTCTTTTTTGGCGTGATTTCGATGCGGAATGAGGCTGTGGCATGTCGGCTCGTGCAATTTGGTAGCCATGCTTATCTGCTATTTAAACCAATACAAAAGTATCGATGCTTTGGGGATATACAATGGAGCTGTTACAAACTTTTTCTACAGACATAATAATAGTTGATAAAGGGGTAAGGCCCGATAAAAATGACGATGAATTGGGACGAATTTAAATCTACCTGAAATTGCGCTTTCACATTAAGGATTCAATTAGGCATATACCATGCATGTAAAAAGTGTAGGTATAAAAGTTTTGCTGCCAGGCTGATTATGAACAATCGTATTCTAATGTCATCGAGTCGATGATCAAGTAAGTACGTATTATTCTTATAAGTGGCCATAGTGTAATGTCATTCCGATTGAAACATTTCCATCTCTTCTGAAATTTACCGATAACTCCAGATAGATAGCTATCGTGCACACATCGTAAGAATTGAATGGTTTCTATAACGGAAAAGAGCCTATCGTAATGATATCACCCATAAGAATAACACGCACTCTATAGCGACTCGATACGATTACGGTGCGATCCTTCATAGTGGGGCATGCTATAAGCGATTTAATAGGCGATTCTGGTGTAAAAACCTCCAATAATAACGATGGCAGCACTAAAAACTTCCGAAATTCACTCCTAACCTCATTGATTGCTTAGATTTGCGAGAGTGTAATGGTGGCATTGGGTAGTAATAATGGAAGATTCCCATCTTAATTTCGTCACTTTCTCTATACTGACAAGGATGATTCGCAGAGTAATTGGATATCAGAGTAGTGATCCACATCCGATGAATAGTACCGTGACACCTAGTGACACCGGTGTCAAATGAAATTCGTCTCTTACTGGTCACTTCTGGATGGAGTTACAGTATTGTTATATGGGAATCTCCCATTATTACTGCCAGTGGCGAGGCGTGCGATTTGGCAACGTTCCTATTTCCCATTTAAGCACATTATAAAGATCGAAGTGCTTGGTCATCGTCGATGACTGAACCGTTCGACTTTTTTGGTGAATTTAAATGGAGAAAATCCATTGTTGCCAAGTTTCACGCCTCGCCACTGATTACTACCCTATAAGCCACCACTACGCTCGCGCAAATAAATATGCGTTTCTTGAGTTTAAGAGAGGATTTCGGAAGTTTTTAGTGCTACCATCGTTACTTCTGGAGGTTTTTACACCAGAATCGACTAATAAATTGCTTAAAGCAAAAAGTGTGCAACAGCCCCATTGGTTTTCGCTCTCTTTAGGTAAATCACTTGATCATGCAACACGACCTTTCGAGTGTACATGGACAACTTTATTAAGCTTTATAAAGATTTGCTCTTTCCATTTGCTCCGTCCCCCACCCCCCCCTCAAAAGGTGCAGTGGCTTCAACGAGTCAAGTCTCGTGCGCGGACTTGAGCCGTCGAGCGGGCTCTCAGAAATATAAAATGAACTTAAAGCTCCATCGCGGCGCGGCCGGGTCCGCGCTCCGACTTCCTGTTCCTATATATACACACTCACACACATTCACACCCTGTAACACTTCTCCGCTCTCAAAACCTCCGTAACAAACACACACACACACACACCAACACTCTCTCACGAGCAAACACATCTTCTTGTTATGCAAGTTGGTCTGTGTGCCCCGATTACGCAATATTCCTCCGTTGGGTGTCCTCCATATCCGATAAACCTCTTCGAAATGGTTTAGAACGATTCATTGGTGGGTAAGAGGTATGATCCTTCGAACCTCCCCAACCCACCCCTCCGTCTACGCGGGGACACCTCTCTCTCTCTCACCGTGCTCTTGCGCTCTATGCTGCGGATTTCAGCTGCAACGCGCGCGCCATCCCGCTGCAATGCGATGCACCGCGAGCTCGAGCTGCGCTGCGCTGGGCCGAGCGAGTTGCGATCTCGGTCCGGGCTGGGGTCCGCGGCCCGCGGGTAAGTACAGCTTGCATCGTCCACTGAGCGAGGAAACGTGCTTGGGGCAATGCCGCGGCCGCCGCGGCGAGCCTTTCCGATGGATGCAGAGTTGGTAGAGTTCTAGGCTAGAATACACACCGGAGCGTTGCACTTTTTGGTGAAAAGTCTTTGCACTGGTGCGCAGGAAAGATTACTTGCTCGTAGTATACTGCCGTGATATCGGAGAGAGCAGTAAGAGCAAAATCGACATTTTGAGGAAAACTGACTATGAAAGTTTCAAACCTAAAATTAATGAGTTCAAAAGCCTCCGTTTTCATGAAACTTACAGGAAACGTCATTCAGGGTGTTTGAAATCGTTGAGATGATCAAAAACCGACGGATGTCTTCAAGTATGAAAGATTACTTGCGCGCAGTATACTGCCATGTTATCGGAGAGAGCAGTAAGAGCAAAATCGACATTTTGAGAAAACTGACTATGAAAGTTTCAAACCTAAAATTAATGAGTTCAAAAGCCTCCGTTTTTCATGAAACTTACAGGAAACGTCATTCAGGGTGTTTGAAATCGTTGAGATGATCAAAAACCGACGGATGTCTTCAAGTATGAAAGATTACTTGCGCGCAGTATACTGCCATGTTATCGGAGAGAGCAGTAAGAGCAAAATCGACATTTTGAGAAAACTGACTATGAAAGTTTCAAACCTAAAATTAATGAGTTCAAAAGCCTCCGTTTTTCATGAAACTTACAGGAAACGTCATTCAGGGTGTTTGAAATCGTTGAGATGATCAAAAACCGACGGATGTCTTCAACTATGAAAGATTACTTGCGCGCAGTATACTGCCATGTTATCGGAGAGAGCAGTAAGAGCAAAATCGACATTTTGAGAAAACTGACTATGAAAGTTTCAAACCTAAAATTAATGAGTTCAAAATCCTCCGTTTTTCATAAAATTTCAGGAAACATCATTCAGGGTGTTTGAAATCGTTGAGATAATAAAAAACCGACGGATGTCTTCAACTATGAAAGATTACTTGCGCGCAGTATACTGCCATGTTATCGGAGAGAGCAGTAAGAGCAAAATCGACTTTTTGAGAAAACTGACTATGAAAGTTTCAAACCTAAAATTAATGAGTTCAAAATCCTCCGTTTTCATGAAACTTTCAGGAAACATCATTCGGGGTGTTTGAAATCGTTGAGATAATCAAAAACCGACGGATGTCTTCAACTATGAAAGATTACTTGCGCGCAGTATACTGCCATGTTATCGGAGAGAGCAGTAAGAGCAAAATCGACATTTTGAGAAAACTGACTATGAAAGTTTCAAACCTAAATTAATGAGTTCAAAATCCTCCGTTTTCATGAAACTTTCAGGAAACATCATTCAGGGTGTTTGAAATCGTTGAGATAATCAAAAACCGACGGATGTCTTCAACTATAAAAATTACTTGCGCGCAGTATACTGCCATGTTATCGGAGAGAGCAGTAAGAGCAAAATCGACATTTTGAGAAAACTGACTATGAAAGTTTCAAACCTAAAATTAATGAGTTCAAAATCCTCCGTTTTTCATGAAACTTTCAGGAAACATCATTCAGGGTGTTTGAAATCGTTGAGATGATCAAAAACCGACGGATTTTGTTCAACTATAAAAAAAAATTGACGTTTTTCCTTTCATGTTACGCAAGACAGCAGAAAGTCCAACCAATGGAAAAATCAAGGTAGAAGACAATTTTCGGACCTCCGACCCCCCCTAGAAAAATTCCTGGCTACGCCGCGCCACTGCCTCCCTCCCTCGAAAAATTCCTAGCTACGCCACTGATAGAGGTACAAGAAATAGTGTACTTATAATGGGGCTTTTGCAAACTTTTGCTGTAAGGAAATGAATAGTCCAATCTCATGCAAAACCCGGTGAAAGTCACGAAAATCACACTGAAAAAGTATAAAATTTAATAATAAACTCACAAAACTGCTCTGACGGCATGATCGTGATGGCGCTTCAACGCCGGGATCATGGGAGAAATTTTGTCTCATTTGTCACTTTCTCTACGAAAACACAGAGATATGTCTCACATTAGATAGGAATCTCCTATGATACCTGCGTTGAGCCGTCATTGTGCCCGATCCTGAGAGTGAGTTTCGTGAAATTTTTAGTGTACGCATCGTCATTTTTACAGGTTTTTATGCAAGAAGCAACTCTTCAATCCCCTGGTAAAAAAAAACCTCAGAGAACCTCAGAAAATCCTGAGGGCACCCTCAGGATTTCTGAGGGCCTCTGAGGTTTTCTGAGGGCACCCACAGAATCTTTGAGGGCGCCCTCAGAATTTTTGAGGGCGCCCTCAGAATCTTTGAGGGCACCCACAGAATCTTTGAGGGCGCCCACAGAATCTTTGAGGGCACCCTCAGAGCACTTGAGGGCGACCACAGAGCGCTTGTGGGCGACTACAGAGCGCTTGTGGGCGACCACAGAGCACCTTGAGGGCGACCACAGAAAGCTTGAGGGCGACCTCAGAGCGCCTTGAGGGTGACCGCAGAACGCTTGAGGGCGCCCAGAGAGCATCCCGAATCTTTTGAGGGGCCCTTACATTTTTAGAAATTCTGATCTTCGAGGGTGAGCTTCAATCATTTTGAAGACGACCGGAACCAGTGGCGCCATTTTGGGGGATGGCAGGGGGGCAATTGCCCCCCCCCTCCCCCCCAAGGATTTTCAATGTGGCCGAAAAATCAAGTCAAAGATTTTTTTTGAAGATGCACTGCAAAAAAAAAAAAAAAAAGGTCATCCAAATTTTTGGAGGGCCTCCCCCCCCCCCAAGGAAAATCTGAAATGGCGCCCCTGACCGGAATAACTTTTTTACAGGACAACAAACTCGCACTCAGACTTTCGAATCTTAAATTTTTTAGAGGTTATTTTCAATATAGTAACTCGTGCATTTCGGCAACATTGTTTTTATCCCATATCATATGATTCCATGAAAAACAATCGATTGCTTACCATGTATTCGAATGGAGGTAAAACATTTTTGCCACACATGGCACAAAGCCACCACTGGTTAAGTAATTAATAATAATAAAAAAAAAATAATAATGAAAAAAAAAAAAAATAAAAAAAAAATAAAAAAAAAAAAAAAGTCTATGGGTTTTTTTTCAATGTTTTTGGTTGAGCATGTTCTTTAGGGCCTATCGGTCAGAAAAAAAACCAAAATATAATTTTTTCATCGGCTGGATCCATTTTGGCACAAAGAGGGTTAAGAGTCCAAGATCAAACAAATTCCTGATTAAACCAATGCATTGAGCGAGAAATTCTCATATTATTAGATATACATATTATTATTATTATTTTCTTTTTAAATCAATTAAAACCTATAGTTGTTAAAAATCTAATAAATAATTTTTGAGGTTAATGTTATTGCACAGAACAAGTAATTCATGTACTAAAGTCAGGGCCCTTACTCATTAGAAGGTTAAAACAAATTAAATTATCTACAACAAACGAAATTTTTCTAAGTCCCATTATAAAAACCTTAGCTGCAAAAAAAATATCTAGGCCCTCAAAAAAGTCTGAGCGTAATTTGAAAATAAGGGCTCCAAGGGCATCCTCAGAAATCTTGAGGGAATGCCCTCAAAAGTTTCTGAGGGCGCCCTCAGAGAATCCTGAGGGCACCCGCAATATTATTATATTGAGAAATTCTCGCCCATCTGTCATCGCGGGCAGTGTAGCCTAGTGGTAAAGTGCTGGACCATCAATCGGGAGGTCGTGGGTTCGAACCCCACCACGGGCAAAGTTTCTGTGCGGACTGCAACTTCTTTGGCTTGACAAAAGGTGTAAAGTACATAGCCTTCGTGATAGGAACAAGAATATCTACAGAAAACTCGACTAGGCTGTCCTAAATTTAGTTTTTTAGTTACACCGAAATACTTGGTGGTCTTTCCTCAGGACCTCAGAACCTCAGAAGTCTGAGGGTAATTGGAACATGAGGTCCTGAGGGCACCCTCAGAAATCTTGAGGGCGACCTCAAGATTTCTGTGGGTGCCCTCAGAAATTCCTGAGGGTGCCCTCAAAAATTCCTGTGGGTGCCCACAGGAATTCCTGAGGGTGCCCTCAGAAATCCTGTGGGTGCCCTCAGGACCTCTTGTTCCAATTACCCTCAGACATCTCTGAGGTCCTGAGGTTTTTTTTTACCAGGGTCCCCTGTAGCAGTGGCGTACCGGAGGCCCCCGCTGCCCCCGCGGCGCGGGGGTCCCCCGACCCAAGGGGCCCTCAATTAGGGCTTCATGATTACATCTGACCCGTGTATTTGACAAAATATAACATTTGAAATAATGAAGATAAAGATGAAGGAGGAAATAAATAAGTGTAAAAGTAAAAAGAACTGCTTTGTTCCTCCGTTAAAAGTGGTAAATTGGCCATGCATTTTCAGTAGTATTAAATGAATATTATAAGGCTGTCAGATACAGAAATTCAGCTTTTTTCTTTCTTGGGAGAGAAACGGAATTTTACAGCTACAACTGCGTGAAAAAACGTCTTGAGAGCACTCAATTTTCAAAAAATTTTAGGGGAGGATCCCCGAGCCCCCTCTAGATGGGAGGGGGGTGTCTTTATAGACCCTCCATTCACTGTGTAAAAATGTAGGGGGCCCCGACTGAAGGTTCGCGGGGGGCCCCCAAAGTTTCCGGTACGCCACTCTGCCCTGTAGCAAAAGTTTGCAAGAGCCCCATTGATATACACTCGATCAATTTATTATGCCATTTAACGTGAATCTGAAACAATTTTCTTTCTCCCCCCTTCTCCTTCTCTCCCCTCTCACTTGTATGCCTTCGACGTGATTCTTTCACACTTGAATTTTTATTGGCGGGTGCGGTTAACGAAACCGCGAGCGAACGCTTTAATGATCAGCTAATTGCTACCGAAAGAATTGTACCGTGAAGTCGTGGAACAATGAGCAAACACACAGACATTCATATACACCGAGAGAGAAACGCATACAGTCTCACGCGGTGTACACAGTGAGACGCGGCGGTCGCGCGAAGCCGTGTCGCTATTGGGCAATTCGATTTGAGGATAATACATAGAGAATTTTTGACCATAAATAGATACTTCAGTTCTTTCGCCTTGACAAATCAACTTCATTCTCCTATTATGAAGTGTGGCTGAATGGATGTGTATAGTATGTTTGTATATAGTTGAAG
The DNA here is from genome assembly GCA_011764245.1 of Trialeurodes vaporariorum. Classification (NCBI taxonomy): domain Eukaryota; kingdom Metazoa; phylum Arthropoda; class Insecta; order Hemiptera; family Aleyrodidae; genus Trialeurodes; species Trialeurodes vaporariorum. Next base: position 58,368,115 of record VMOF01000220.1, read on the forward strand.
CACTTGATATCCATCGACTTATTACCGTAATCAACTTTCCTGTCCACCGTGACTTGGACTCAGAAGTAAAGCAGGGAATCAGGGATGCTTCAGAATCCATATTTATACCAACGTACTCACCATGAAATATATTTGCACGATTTATTTTTCTGTCTTCCTCGCAGACTCGTTACACCAGTGGCGTAGCGTGCAATTTGGCAACGTTGTAATGTGTCCATTTAAATCAATTAAAAAGATCGAACTATCGGGTGATCGGTGAACACCTTCGCATTCGACCTTTTTACATGGGTTTAAATGGACAAAATACGACGTTATCAAATTGCACGCTACGCCACTGCGTTACACCTTTAAGTAAATTTTAACTTGATTCCAGCAGTAGAGTATTCAGTACAATCCGGCAACGTTGCATTTTGTCCGTTGAAGCCACTGCACAAGGTCACATTCGAGGGTGCCCACTAGATTATTATATGTATAATGATGGACCGATATATTTCTTGAATTTATGTGGAGAACATGCAACATTGCCAGATAAACCGCTGCACACGGAATAAAATAACAGGTAGAATTTACCATCTGCATAGCTGATTTTGGAGTCAGCTATCTATCAAGTAAGTATGGCAAATTTTACTAAATTGGTCTGTTGCAAACTTTTGCTACAACAAGTAAGAGTGTTCAATCAATACTGTAAAATCGCCTGAAAAGTCCATTGGTGGCATCAGAAAGTCATAAAATGCAATAATAAACGCACAAGAGGCGTTTTATGAAATCCAAGATGGCGGAGAAATATTGAGCAATTTGCATCATGGGCGGCGCGTGGGGTCAAAAAGTGGGGGGGGGGGCTAAAAATCAAGTTTTTTTTTTTTTTTTTTTTTTTTTTTTTTCTTTCTTTCTTTTTTCTTTCTTTCTTCACCTTTTTCAAAATAAAGTTTGACGCAGGAGGGTGGGGGGATAAATAACCATTTTTTCTTTTGGAACACTTGTAATTCTGACTTGAAAGGGGCTAAAATTTAAAAATACTGAAAATTTGGACTAAATAGACACTTGAAACAATTTGGTTAGGAAAATTTTTGAAGAATATAAACAAAAGGTGACAGTCTCGTTTCCTTAGTAACTTCTGAATGAAGCAGACAGATGGCGATGAGGAATTGATAACGTTTGTCCATTCTCCTTTTTCTCTTTCTCTTTCTTTTTCCTTCGTCTCTTTTTTCTTTTTAAGTAGATTCCAGGAATCTACTTATTGCAGAGGGTGCGATGTTGGATTTTTCGGGAAATTTTATCAAATGAGCACGTTTCATGGTCCCCTGAGTGAGAAAATACCACTCGTTGAAAATTTTATATATATATATATATATATATATATATATTTTATATATATATATATATATATATATATTATATAATATATATATATATATATATATATATATATATATATATATATATATATATATATATATATATATATATATATATATATATATATATATATATATATATATATATATATATATATATATATATATATATATATATATATATATATATATATATATATTTCAGCCAGTTTTACCGTTTTTATGTCCCACGATCCTGTTCGTAATTTTTGGTTTTTATTTTTGAAATTTGTCTCATCTATTCGTTGAGTTTAATTCTTGGATGAGTTCGAAGATGGTGTAAATCCGACAGTTAGTTTTCGCGTTATGGGCCGTGTTTGAGTCGTAAAATGTGTTTTTGAGGTTTATTTTAGGAGTGTTTGTTTTGAGTATTTTTTTTTGGGGAAATTTATGTTAGCCGTTTTGATACGCAACTTTTTACTCGAGTCATTTTTTCGTTTTTTGCGTTGTAAGCGAGTTATAGTGATGTGTTTTTCGGGTTTTTTGGCAGTGTTTTTATATGAAGAAATTTTTTTTTTGGTTCAAAAATTTTAGTATATATCGTGGAGGATGTTTTTAGTTCATATGCTCCATTTCTTAAATTTTCCTTGTGTTTTACGTGTTTTACGAGCTATTTAGTTTCTTATGGAATTTTACATGTGAAAGACAAGGATAGTGTATTGGTATAATTGCTCGTTCTTTGTTTTACACGTGCAATGTTGCTTAGGTACGTTATTTATTTATTTTCTTGTTTGATCAGCTGCTCTTATTCAGATTTATTCCTCATTAGCGTTACAAAGATTACACATTTTTCTATCTTGGTACTATAATCTTTTTCTCATGGGTATTTTTATTTAAATGTTGAACAGCTGATAAAAAAAAATGAATAATTCAAAGAAAATCATAACATAACCTATTTATTGAAATTTGTGAAAAACTTATATAACCTAGCTTTTATTTCTCACTTGCATTGAAAAGATTACACATTTCTCTATTGGAAATATAATCTTTTTCACAATAATATTTGGATTTTGAGCAGCTGATAAAATAAAATAAAAAATTTAACGAAAATTATAACCTATATTTAAATTTTTGAAAAAATGATGTAACCAAGCATGGAATCTACTTCGTCTTACCGGCCTGCCGGGAGGCATTTTTTTCGTTCAAAAATTTTTTTAGCCCCTCGTCCCCAAAATAGTGGGGGGGCTATAGCCCCAATAGCCCCTTATACGCGCCGCCTATGATTTGCATGCATGCACCACGAACATCCAAAGATAGCCAACCTCACAATATCGATCACAACCAATCACAACGTGAACAAACACATAACCTCTACCTCCAGTGAGGATGTCAAAGTTGGCCATCCTTGGATGTTCACGGTGCCCGTGCATGCATATACTGATTGCTCGATATTTCTCTACCTTCTTGGATTTCATTAAACGTCTCTTGTGAGTTTATTATTAAATTTTATGACTTTCTGATGCCACCAAAGGACTTTTCAGGCGATTTCACATAAGATTATACACTCTTAATTGTTGTAGCAAAAGTTTGCAACAGGCCCATTATGGTAAAACGCACCAACAAACTAACTTAATTTATCATAATGTACGTTGAATTTACCATCTACTTGATAGCTGACTCCAAGATGGTAGATTATACCAGTCTTTTTTTCCCGTGTGTTTATGTGTACCTGCTCGTGTACACCAGTAGATACGTGACAGAGATGCCATTTCGTGTATATTTAGTGGCATTTTTTAATTCACCGATGAATTCATCGGTTGAGAAAAGATGACACAGTTCAGTTCAGTTCAGCTCATCACTATGAAGCACGCTGAAAATAATCGCATCTGTAATCTCTTCTCAATCGGTGCATGCAATCGCCGTTAATTACATACATTGTTCTCCGAAGAAGTCAAAATTAAAATCAGTTCGGAACCCCCCTCCCCCCATCTGATTGGGTTTGTTTACTTCAGACCCACCAGTCTGCACGACGAACCCCCCACCCCTGGGATCGATTTCTGGTCGAGAGACCGGTTGCCTGCGCGGTTTTACGGTTGTGCTGTTGCTACACCTGCTGCATAGCGAGGACGATATTGAGACAGATTTTGAAGATCAAAGCCCAACAGGCAACAGACCCAGTTCACCTTTGCCTTCGCCTTTTGGAGACCTTGCCCAATGCTCATTTAATTTAGAGGTCCCGGTCCCAGCTCGTAAACTTTGGTGAGGCTTCGCCTGCCGACGCGACCATCTTCATGGACTAAACGGCAGGATTGCTAGATGTTCGGCTTCAACAGGCCCGTATTTTTCCCCCATTTGAACCAACGCAAATTTAATGGGTTTTAATACAAGAGATGACAACACTGTGGTACGGTACCGTCTTGTTGTTTTGTAGGTATCCGACAAAATGTTGGTTTCTCACTCACTATCGAATAAAGACTGAGAGGCTCCGTCGGTTTTTGGATATTTTTATGAGCTTGATTTGTTTAAGTTCGTGGAAGGCGAAGGTCATTAACGAGGCACAATGGTACGACCGAGAATGACCAGAATGGTATAACCAGTGATGGTTGAACATTGACAGACTCGGAAGTCGGAAAAAATATGGTTGATAATGCACAGCTGACAGAATCATTGACACCTGAAAATATATAAAAGCTCAAATGCAAAAGTTGGCGGTATTTTTGAGTGAAAAACCAGTTTTACTCGTAAAAGCTCAGAGGTGGCTTCTAAAAATTTTATTCAACTTGACTGCCACAGTTTTAAATGCACTTTTTCTTTAAAGGACTCTTTGAAGCAATCATGTAATTACCACTATACGCTGTTCTACGAACGATAATAGCAAGGGCCAGAAATGGGCATGTGTTCTGTAATCTGTGGCAACACGGCAGACCCTCCGACCCTAAAATCGTGCGAGGTGCGCTCACTCTCTCATCGAACGATCCAGCCAAACAATACTACTATTACAGTAGTAGGTAGCAGGCACTGAAGCCGGGCCCGTCGTCCAAAATGACTCTGAACAGTAACATTTTATGCAATTTTTTCTATTGCATTGGAAGTTTTCTAAAATTGACGACAAATTTGAGATCCTCGTGAAAAATGCAACAAATTCGATAATCATGGTGGACGATTTGAATGAGGAGCATACTTTTACAAATGTAATTTCTACATTAATTTATTCGGTTACTTATAAGTATACGTATTTTATTCGAACTTTGTATTTACTATCATTTTTATCAGCTCCTCAAACTGATCACAGCCAATATGATATAGATTTAAGAAAATTCTCCGAGGGGAAAATTTTCCTTTTTTCAACTGAGGAAGAGTGAGGTAGGTCTGTCAGGTAAGCTGACCTGCAGGAAACAGTAGCGCGACCTTTGCTCTTTCACTCGTTCGCTTAAGGGGTCTCTCCACCTGCGAATTTAAAAGCGCGAATAAACTGATTGAGCCAATGAGCTGCATTGAAGTCGATAGGCCAAGTCCGATGTATCGACAATAAAGAAGCCCATTATTGGCTCCAAGCAGTCATTTCGCGCTTTTAAATTCGCAGGTGAAGAGACCCCTTGATTGAGCCAATGAGCTGTCTTCAAGTCGATAGTTCGAGTCCGATGTATCGACAACAAAGAAACCCATTGACTCAAGCAGTCAATGGGTCTGTTGCAATCTTTTGCTACAACGATAAAGAGTGTTTCATCGTATGTAAAATCGCCCGAAAAGTCCATTGGTGGCATCAGAAAGTCATGAAATGCGATAATAAACTCACAAGAGACGTTTAATGAAATCCAAGATGGCGGTAAAATATCGAGCAATCTGTATGCATGCCATCCAAGGATTGCCAACGTTGACAACCTCATCACAGCTTCAGAGGTTATGTGTTTATTTACGTTGTGATTGGGTTTGATCGATATTGTGAGGTTGGCTATATCCTTGGATGTTCGTGCGGTGCATGCATACAGGTTTCTCCATATTTTACCGCCATCTTGGATTTCATTAAACATCTCTCGTGAGTTTTATACTGCATTTTATGACTTCCTGATGCTTCCAATGGACTTTTCAAGCGATTTTACAAGAGATTGAACACTCTATAGCGCTGTAGCATAAGTTTGCAAGAGACCCATTCGCGCTTTTAAATTCGCAGGCGGAGAGACACTTTTAGTTCCTCGATTCCATGCTGCGTTGTCATTTACAAGTTTTTAATCGAAATGTGCAGTGGCGGCGCGTGCAATCTGGCAACAACGGATTCTCTCCATTCAAACCTATGTAAAACAATCGATCTTCAGGAGGTGCAATTGTACCCCCAAGATATCGATACTTTTGCATAAGTTTAAATGGAGAATTAGCATGGTTGCCTAATCGCACGAGCCCCAACTGGGAATGTGACCGCCACCGGAGCTATCATCGCTCGTGGTGTTGAGTATAGATTTTATAATTTTGGCCGCGCAGAGATCAAGTTCGAACCAAGAGTGCTGCACTTTTCGGCGAGGCAGCGCAGCGCGGCGCCTGCGACACGACAAGGAACAACTTTTGTCGATCGGCCGTGATGAGACTCCTCTTTTATGCTTGTGGTCTGTGGACTGTCTATGTGTTGAATGATGAACTCTTGAGCTGAACGTTGTTCAACGCTGATGCTGGTCACCGGTGCCGGCCCCGGCCCCGGCCGGCCGCCGCTGTCCGATCGGTATTCGGTAAGTGTGTCAATGTTACCAAACTGACTATTGACCGCCATGCGCCACGTAATCGGCGCCTTCGCCGCTTGCCATCGTGATAGGAAACACAAATCGATCGATCGAAGATATTAATATCTAACTCATCGCGTGTTATCGAAACTATTTTTTGTTATCAGTGGCTGATAATCTGACCCGAAGAGAGAACAAGAGTTGCAATGTAGGTAATAGATGGCCTGTGCGGTCAACGCTGATAAGAGGGGTGATCAAAGGCAGTCTCTGATTGGCTAAAAGAGAAGATGTGTCCAAAAGTCAACCTCTCATTGGACTCAATACGAAGTTATTTTTTTCCAAATTTACAAGCGACATTAAGACGATTCCAGGGTCGATTAGTTCCAACTGTGGACACCACGTCGCGCTGCTCAAGAAGTCAACATTTTTTGTTAAATTTGACGAATTCACGCTAAAAACACAAATTTGAGAAACGTCAGCACCTGCGAGCATACTTCAGGAAGATACCCTGAAAGTTTCAGACTGAAACACTCAAAAGAAAAGCCGGAAATTATGAAAAACGGAACTTCCCGTAAGCCGCAATGAGTGCGAGTGAGGCAGATAGATGTATCATCACTCGCGCTCACTGTCACTCACTAAGCTTATGGCGAAACGAATTTCATAATTTACGGCTTTAGTTTTAAACCAATTTTGCTCATTTCATGCTCAAAAAATCCATAACAAATTTTTGCAGGTGCTGACGTTATTGGATTTTGCGTTTTATCGATGGTTTCAGTTTAAAACGCCAAAAACACGAATTTTCCCGAAAGCTACTAGTGGCGCTATCCATCGGATTGAAATCTGGAAAAGTTTCGCCTGGAATCACCTTAACCCCTTAAATCGACTGATCATATTTTTTTACGAGAGAACTATATATAGATTGACGTGGTTTATCAAAACGGCTATTGGGTTAAGGTGCACTTTGGGCAGAATAAAATTGATTGTGAGTTAGCTTTTATAAACGCTAAATTCCGAAATTTTTCGAGAAAAATGATCACAGATCAAGGAAATTAATCACCAGCGTAACTGGGCATGCATGCGCCCCCACGCAAAAAATAGAGCTGCGCCCCCCTCCCCCTTCACCTTCCCTCCCTTCCCCATCCTACTCCATCCCTCCCTACCCCTCTTCTCCTCACTCCACTCTTTACCGGCCTAAAAGTTATGAATCTATTTATTTGTTTTATCGATTTTATATCAAAAATCGCCTACCTATTCTTTCAAAACTTTTTCTTTCGTGCTTGAAATGTTGCAAATTCGTCAATAAGTCTTCCAAAATCCATCTCTTTCTACCATCCTCTCGCTATCATCTTCGTCCCTGTTTTCCTATTTTTTGTTCTTATCTTCTTTTTTCTTCTCTCCTTCCTTCTTCTCTTCTTTTCCTTTCCTTCCTTTGCCCCGTATTTTTCCTCCTCTCTCTTTGCGCCCCTCCCGCAATAGCGGGGGCTGAGGGGGCTATTGTTACGCCACTGAATTAATTTAGACTAATGAATACCTATATGCTGTTAAAAAATAAAGCATATTTTATAACTCAATGGGGCAATTGCAAGTGTCTGAAATTGTGTGTGTTTTTTGTGAAGAAAACGATAGTACTTGATGAGCTGAGAACAATATGGGCGGTGCTTATGGTTTTTTCTTAAAAGTCTTGGTTTTGTAAACACATGCGTGTAAACTTGTAAGAAATCGAGTACGTATAGTGACGTCACTGTACGTGGAATTCCCATTTAAAACAAATGTATTTTGGGCCAAAATCAAATCTCATCTCTGGAACAATGCGAATTAATCGGAAACCAAATGCATCTTTCTCCTCAGCTCATCAAGTACTTTCATTTTCTTTCAAAACACAACATTTCAGACCCTTGCATTTGCCCCATTGTTCAGATTTTTTGAAGCAAATGAGGCTCTTGCAAACTTTTGCTACAGGGGATTGTAGAGTTGATTCTTGCATGAAAACCTGTAAAAATGACGATGAATACACTAAAAAATCACGAAATGCACTCTCAGAATCGGGCTTATTTAGTAGAGAAACGCAGGTATCATGGGAGATTCCTATCTAAATTGAAATATATCTCTGTGTTTCCGTTGAGAGAGTGACATATTAGATAGGAATCTCCCATGATACCTGCGTTGAACCACCATTACAATCTAATCGTTATAGCAGTTATGTGAGTTTATCACTAAATTTTAGACTTTCTTGGTGTGGTTTTCGTGGTTTTCGCTGGTTTTTACACCGGATTAGACTATTCATAATATTTGCTCACAGAAAAAGTTTAGTTAGCCATTGATGTATTACGCATGATACAACATTTTAGTTTCACAAATAATATAATCTTAATTTCCGATAAGAATGCCAATTTCCAAGAATTAGTAGTTGCTGCCACGTATCTTTGATCTTGTGCATTGAATGGACAATTGAATCGAAGTTTGCGACTCTTCTTTAACTCTTTATTCACCATGAATTTTTGCTAATTTTAAACGATCGTATATCGGATTGAGTAGCGCCGATGATCGGAGACTATGTAACCTTAGGGATGACGTCAACTATCGTTACCACGATGCAGCAGGAATATTAAACAAGTTGTCACCTTCAAAATATGATACTTTTTTTTAGAAACCAAGTGAATCCATCATCCATCCCACAACGGTTCAAATCAAAGACTTCTAACACTATCTAGACTGGACATAACGCCTGCCCATTGAAACCGATCGGTATGCAACCACGATTACAGTATGTGCTAAGATTTTCGGAAATACATTTATTTAAATGGGAAAATGACTTTTTTGAAAAATTAATTAAAAATACTAAAAAAATATTTTTCCAAAAAACTTGGTACCGTTTGAAAGCTCATGATATGCAAATTTCGGTTCGGGCCGGTTTTTATACCGTATTTTCAATCGTAAAAATTCTACAGAGGCTCAAAGTTAGGTCAATTTTCTTCGATTCTACGGGGTGTTCCACCGTTTCGGTACCCCGCTGAGACAATCTACACAGCTGTATATACTCAATTTTACGTAATCTATGTTTTGATTAAAGCTATAATTATTGTGTATCTCAATAATTTATCGCATAAATTTTATCTTTTGAGCTGTAACCATTCAAAAACAGTGCAAAGAAAACAATTTTATGAAACACCCTGTAGAAAATCGGTACCCAACTTTAAGCCCCTGTAGAATGTTTCTCGTTCAAAAATCACACATACAACCGGCCCGAACCGAAATCTGCATATCATAAGCTTTCAAATGGTACCAAGTTTTTTGGAAAAATATTTTTTTAGTATTTTTAATTAATTTTTAAAAAAAAGGCATTTTCCCATTTAAATCAATGTATTTCTGAAAATCTTAGCACATACTGTAATCGTGGATGCGGCGACGCGGCGTAGCCAGGCGCAACATGCGATTTTTGTCCCACTCCTCATCTTCACTTTCCCCGCCCTAAAATTGGCCTTCTGTCCAGTCTAGATAGTATTAGAAGTCTTTGGTTCAAATGGATGACTGCGGTGGATTCACGGGAACGGAGCCGATGTTATGACATATTAACCCTTTCATGCATGCATTTTGGGGTTTTAGTTTTTTTGAGATTTTTCTAGGCAGCTTAAAAGAGGACACTTTTCTAAGGACATTTGATATCAGAGTCACTCGAATTTTTGAAAAATGTTCATTTAAATTCCATTGAATTTAATCCCATGTTAAATAAAATGATACGCATGCGTACCACTTCCGGTGAAAGGGTTAAAAACAACGGAACCGTCATAACTCCGCCAAAAAAAAAAAAAAACACGTGGGAGGTTTTGGGGGGGCGGTTGAGGGGGTTGGGTTGGGGGGTTATTGTTCACTATTTGATCACTATAAAACCGACCATCAACACTGAGACAAATCAGCATCTGAGGGAAACTCCATGAGAGCTGAAATTTTGGGATGAGCCGAATCACATAATCTAATGGCTAACCGTTTCTAAGTGCTAAGTAGTAAGTATTTAAGGACTAAGAAGAATTCTCTTTTTAAAGTATGTCATGAAAAATTGACTTTTGAAAAAAACGGAAAAATTTGACGATAAGAATTTCAATCTGGGTACATTCTTTAGAAAGTCATAGTACCTCGTTCACTTGCGCAACCAGGATCTCTTCCATCTCTCTCATTCCCCATTTGAATGTATAAGTAGGAAAAGGACAGAAAGAGGGGGTTTTATTTATCCCCTTGTCCATCCTTGTCTGACACACGTTTCTTAATGGAGAAAAGAGAGAGATGAAGGAACTCTAGTTGCACTGGCGCAACCAGGATCTCTTCCATCTTCCATCTCTCTCATTTCCCATTTGAATGTATAAGTAGGAAAAGGACAGAAAAAGAGGGTTTTATTTATCCCCTTGTCCATCCTTGTCTGACACACGTTTCTTAATGGAGAAAAGAGAGAGATGAAGGAACTCTCGTTGCACTGA
>VMOF01000220.1:58379126-58401071 GCA_011764245.1 Trialeurodes vaporariorum
TGAAGAGTTAATTCTTGCATAAAAACCTGTAAAAATGACGATGAGTACACTAATTAATCACGAAATTCACTCTCAGAATCGGGCTTAGTGGCGGAAAGACGCAGGTATCATGGGAGATTCTTATCTAAATTGAGACATATCTCTGTGTTTCCTTGGAGAAAGTGACAAATGAGACAGGAATCTCCCATGATACCTGCGTTGAACCGTCATTACGAACTTGACCTTTTAGCATTAATGTGAGTTTATTACTGACTTGTAGACTTTCTCAGTGCGATTTTCGTGATTTTCGATGGTTATTACATGGTTTTCGCTCTCTTTAGGTAAATCACTTGATCATTTTCGTATCCTCTTCATTTATCATTGGCGGATCCAGGACTTTATCCTTCTCTCTCCTCTCCCATTAGAGCGCGTGTGTTAGAAAAGGACAGATTATGATCAGTCACGTGACTTTCACCCCCTCTTCTATCCTTTTCTGATCCATGCGTTTTAATGGGAAAAGAGAGAGATGGACAATTTACTGGATCCGCTAGTGTCATTTTTTCGCGAGACTTGGCAACTCAGAGCTTACCCATTCCTCAAGGAGCTCAATAAACCGTGACCCGTCCAAGGCACACAAACCGAGAGAACCAATTATTATTGTTGAAAGAGAAACCAGTCTCACCCTCTCAGCGCAACATCGCCGTGTTTCGTTGGCGCGGCGCTTTCATCGCGATCAAGTGAAAGGGTCACTTTTGTAGTTTTCTATCGGCGCTAAGAGGATCAACAACCTGACCCTTTTCTCTCCCCTTTTTTGGGCCCGGGCAGGAGTATATCTATATCTTAAAAGTTAATGTGTTCATTTTCGTTTTAATACAATACCATCTCAGTCTTCATTGATCGTTCCTAAATTTATACTGCTTCAATTTCGATTCAATTAAAAAAAATAAACGAGCAAAAGGAAAGTATCACATGTTTTCCAGAGGGTATGAGGGGACAGAATGCGTTAAAAGATAGTCGGGACTCTCTAGAAATGTGCCTCTCTTCCTAGAATGCTGATTGTTGAAGGGTTGTTTAGAACAGGACAAGTTAATAATGTACGGAGTGAGCTCTTTTTACAGCAAATCACGTTTATAGGATAGTATTGAGATCTCAGGTGAAAGAGCAAGTCTGATTTTGTATACAACGAGAGGTAGTTTCAAAAGTGTAGGCGCACCTGGACCGATAATCATCGGAACTCGAAATCGATAATTATCGGATAATTATCGGAATTCGTCAACATCATTTCTGATATTATTAGAGAAAAATGAATGAAAATGAAATTGAGCGTTCATTTTTCAATGAGGAACACTTTAAAAGCCAAATAATACAATTAGAAGCAATCTCGGGTTTGATTTGAAGGGATTAAAGTTGAAAATTCGTCAGAAATTATGGTGTAATTGCGCCTACACATATGAAACGAGCTCTAACCAAGTAACCACATGAAAAACTAAAAAATGTACCTATGAAGCGAAAATAATTTTTTTTTTTTTTTTTTTTTTTTTTTTTTTTTTTTTTAAGTTTAAATCGAATAAATGAAACGTTGCCAAGTGTTACGCTGCAGTGCTTCACCACTGATTTCAGTCGATTCGCTCGCTATATAGACCGTCTGTAACACATGAATGAATGAAGCTCTCTGAACTGAACTAATTATCAGTCTCGTCATGCTGAAGGAGTACTCGCCATTCCAAACTAAGGATAGATGTATGTAGGTGATAAAAACACAATGTCTCTTTTTGCCTCAAACTAAAATAACATTGACCCATACCCTGTTTAAGGTCAATCAGAGCTACCTGCGGTATAGTGGTATGAATGTTGAATTTTAAGAGTGGATAAATTTTATTTATAATAATTGACAAGCAGTAATGGTTGAATCACAGTGAATTGCTCTTTTTTTTGCATCACCTTGACCCTGACTCTGGCCCTTGTCTCCGCAACGCAGTTATTTATCCGCCCACCAGACTTTTAGTATTTCGGAGAAAAAGAATGGATCATACATTATCTACAACGGAAAAGGAAGTGCGCAATAAGTGCAGCAATGGAGCTGTTGCAAACTTTTGCTACAGGCTTATTAATAGTTGAATGTGGGATAATACCCTGTAAAAATAACGATTAGCACACTAAAAAATCACGAAATCCACTCCGAAACTCACAAAATGCTTTTAAATGCGAGACCGTAATGGCGGCCGAGGCCGCGGTTTTCTTATGGCAATTGTATGCTTCTTCTTCTACTTGTGTGGTGTTGCGAGAACACCTCGTGTAGATGGTGCTGATTGAAGATAGGGAGCCCCGATGAAAACCGCGGCCCCGGCCGCCATTACGGTCTCGCGTTTAAAAGCATTTTGTGAGTGTAGGAGTGGATTTCGTGATTTTTTAGTGCGCTAATCGTTAATTTTACTGGATATTACACCATTATCAACTATTAGTAAGCCTGTAGCAAAAGTTTGCAACAGCTCCATTGTTGTCAAACAAAAAAGCAAATGGGACTGAGAAACGATCTACTTATGTATTTCATTTATTCGAATCTACGGAAACCATCGATTATTTGCGGCGATTTAGTTTGAACCTCCTGCAAGGATCGAGCCTTAGCCATAGGTTCACAAGTTTAGTGGGGGGGGGGGGGGCTGCGGATGGTTCAAAACGGGATGTTCATCGGAAAACGGAAAGGTTTGATTGAAAATAATAATAACATTAAAAATAAATAAATATATATAGATTGATTGATTGATAGAAAGATGGATGGGTTAGGTATATGTATAAATTGAACAGGTTCATGCGAAAACGTCCGTTGTCCATTTTTTTTTATTATTTTTGACCTTGTGAGCGCTCATCACTCTTAAGAAGACACTGCGTCTGTATAAGTCCTGATCAGGATTTTTCCTCGGCTTCTTGCTCATATATTTCCCTTGTCTTAGCCGGTTTCTTTAATTTTTTATTTTTTAATTTTCTAATTTTTTTATTTTTTTTAAATTTATCCTCTCATTAAAAATATTTTGGACATCGGACGTTTTCGCATGAGCCTGTTCAATTAATAAATAACAATATTTTCCCACTTCGAAATAAGGACACGTTTTTCGCCAATGGAGCTTCCACGTTGTTTTTTCTGCTGTATTTTTGGAATAGAGTTTCTTCAATGCAATACCTTAAAATTGCAAAAAACCAAAATAATGAAATAATGAAATCAAAACTTGATCGATGTAAGTATCAGACCAGCTACTCTCGAAAACGTGAAGATTCACGCATCGCAATCAATCCTGATTAACCTACTTATTTACGTGCTGCATGTATATTTACTAATTTTATAAACACTCGGCAAATATCCTTGCATTCACTGGAGATCAGAATTGTATACGGTTACATGCAGAAAAGAACAAACCACCATTGGTGTCCTATGTAGTACGTTCTACTCAGCTATCCAATTAGAAAAAAAGTAAAACAAAAAATATGACGCTACCTCGAGCTATCTAGTTGACACGTGTGACAATCGGTAAGGTATTCCTAGCGGTTCAACGTTTGGAAATTCGTTCTGAATGTTTTCTGCATATTATCACGGCCAATGGGGTGGAACGGCATTGAATGGCGGTCTGATTGGGCCGTCTGTGTATATTCAATACCGCAGTGAATTTATATCTGGTCCAAAACCACTCGACAAATAGTACAGGCCGTTAACAAAGATTCTTTCGCGAGTTTTTAAGACGTTTTCCGCCCCCTCCCCCTTCCCACTAGCGGCGTAAACTTGATATTTTTATTAGGGGGGGGCAGCCTTCGAGTAGATACCATATGGGGGTCTGGGGGGACACCCCCAGTGAGAGCGGATCCAGGGGCCCACCAGCCACCTCCAAAAAAAATTGAAAATGTAAAAATTGCACCGATTTTACAAAAGTTAATTATAAGGGGCGATAGCCCCACCGTCAAGTCTTAATACAGAACGGTAGCTAGCGCGGACCCCTTATACTTACAACAAACATCTTGAAAATGGCCCTCAGCAGGGTTTTGGCATGATTCCGGTAGATTTTCTCCTTTACCAGACCTCAGAACCCTATAAACCCCTATATGGCTGGAACGGGCCCTCAACGATCTAAGGAATGACGGCGGCTTTTTTGGATTGATGGCCTCGTAAATTTCAAATCTTCAAAAAACTGCGATCGAAAGTCAAAACGGCCATGATCATCAAATCATCACGTTTTCATTGTAACTACTCAACCTAGCGGTTAAACGCTGAAAAAAAACCCCATATAACCTAATATAGACGGATTCAGAATGCTTTGGTGATGATACTTCCATAGGTTTCAATCCATTTTATTCAAGCATAAGGCTGAAACTTTAGTTGAAAGACGAAAAGTAACCGTCTCTCAGCGCCTCGCCGCACGGTGGGCCAGATGCATTTCGTAGCGTGCCAAAAGTCCGAAAAACGAGGTGCTTTGTTTTGACCGATAATGGCCTTAATGTACTCCATATGACCCATGGGTAAGGTCATTGTACGGATTTGTCTCCAAATTAACTGATAACCGAGATACGGGGGTCGAAAGATGCATCTATCCGCAAGGCTCGCCCGAGTTGAAAAACAGGTTCTCGGTCATGTGCTTCATGTTTGTTTACTTTATGGGTTTCAATGCAAAGCTACGGCAGATCTGGCTAAGGAAGTGACTTCTACAGAGCCTGGTGAGTATTTTTCACTACTGACTTTTGATTTTTGAGCAATTATTATACATTCTATGGCAAATTTTCATCTTGTTGTCAGAAAACCTCGAAAAACGTAAAAAGTGTCAACTTTGTTAGACCCGGAAAAAGAAATGTCAAAAAATGTCAACCCGGTCTCTTCATTTTCCAGTTGCACATATGCTGAAAAACGTGGGAAAAAATTCCCAATAGGTAGATATAGGTAGAAACCTTTTTTTTTTTAGTTTTAAAATCACTGATTTTACTGAAATATCTAAACAGATTCAACAAAATGCCAATATTTCGGTAAAAACAGTGATTTTAAAACTAAAAAAAAAAGGTTTCTACCTATATCTACCTATTGGGAATTTTTTCCCACGTTTTTCAGCATATGTGCAACTGGAAAATGAAGAGACCGGGTTAACATTTTTTGACATTTCTTTTTCCGGATCTAACAAAGTTGACACTTTTTACGTTTTTCGAGGTTTTCTGACAACAAGATGAAAATTTGCCATAGAATGTATAATAATTGCTCAAAAATCAAAAGTCAGTAGTGAAAAATACTCACCAGGCTCTGTAGAAGTCACTTCCTTAGCCAGATCTGCCGTAGCTTTGCATTGAAACCCATAAAGTAAACAAACATGAAGCACATGACCGAGAACCTGTTTTTCAACTCGGGCGAGCCTTGCGGATAGATGCATCTTTCGACCCCCGTATCTCGGTTATCAGTTAATTTGGAGACAAATCCGTACAATGACCTTACCTTTGGGTCATATGGAGTGCATTAAGGCCATTATCGCGGGCAAAATAAAGCACCTCGTTATTCGGACTTTTGGCACGCTACGAAATGCATCTGGCCCACCGTGCGCCGCGCCGAGTCCAGCCACTCCGTGTCCGCTTGGAATTGAGCGAGGCGAACGCTCATCGTCTGTATATCTACCATAAAAGCGGCGCACTTCAGAATGCGTGATTCGTAGCGCAGTGCGAAAGTGCGCGCCCCACACTTTTGCGTCCCGGGTTCGAGTCCCGGACATGCCACTTGTTTTTACACTTTCAGCCGTGCCTTATTTATTATTTCATTCTTACTTTTGACTCTTTACTCATTTATTTCCGATAAATTTTGACATGAGTGTCATGATTTACCTGTTTAGGATAATAATAAAAAAAAAAAAATTATTAATGTGCACATCAAAAATTTTCCATAACATGCGAAAACATTGATAGACATGTGTTAGAAAACATGAAATGAATAAATAAAACAAAACGGCCTAGGGAACATACAGACACACAAATTAATGGGCAAACAAATTCGAATTTTAAATTTTCGATTTTTTTTTTTTCGAATTTTAAATGGAGTAAATTTTAAAGGACTGTATGAGCCATTATGCCAACATTGCCAACCTCTAAAACTGTGGTTTTGTTTATAATAATAATGTTGCTGTTGCTTTTGGATATTAGCACGTGACTTGATATAAGTTCATGATCCGCTCATAGAGTGAGCCACAAATCACACGCTGTCTACAGTGACTAGATAAACCACAGTGTGGTCAATCGCTACGCATCCAAGCCGACCTTACCGCCCATACGTACGCGTGTAAAACACCCGAGTTTCAAAAAATCGTAAAAAATATAAATCTCGAACCAAATTTGAAAAATAAGGTCTCTATCGAAAGCTTAAAGCGTCAAGACTATGAAACTGAGCTTTAAACTCCAACTTTAGCCCTTATTTTGCCATAATCACTGAATGTAGGGGATCCTTTCGTCTCAGCCGTCAGCGGCCAGTTTGTTTACATTCTCTGAACTCCTCTCCGCTCACATCCGCTCGTTCTTATTTTTTGAAAATCAGGTATTTTACAGGCGTTCTTATGGGCGGACGAGGCCGCTTGGGTGCGTAAACGCCAGCAATTCAGCAACACAACCAAAATGACCACACTGTGGTTTACTAGTCACTGTACACGCTCTGTAGAGTTTTTACTGTTGTCCATTTTACCTGCCTCACGTCACAATTATGGTACAGTGAGGTATTCCAGGACGTGCTTTTGAGGCAACACGGGGGCGTTGCAGTGGTGCGCCAAGGGGGGGGGGGGGTGTTCCCTTTCCTCGGGCGGCAATATTAGGGTGAACAAGCAAAAAATGAAAAAAAAGGGTTATCTCTAGCAACGTATTCCCAAAGGCGGTAAAATCAGTGGATACAAGCATAAAAAACAGTCTTCAATTTCACAATTTTGAAGGGCGGTCAAATTGCAATCTTGCTCCCCCTCTCCTACCCCTCCCCCCTGGGAGGCAGCAATGATTTTATCGATGAAAATCTCTTACCGACAATTTCATACGGGCAAGTTTGTTTGCCTCGTTTTTTTTAAACATAAAAAGCTAAAAAAAAAAAAAAAAAAAAAAAAAAAAAAAAAAAAAAACTGATCCACCTGAAATTGGTTTTAAACGAAAGTCAGAGTGGCTCTGTAGGCACAGAATTCTATGTAACTGTTTTGCAAAGGATTTTACGCCATCAAAAAACTGACACCTGACAGAAACAAGCGAAATTTACTCACCTGGACAGTTGTACTAAAATGATGTGTCTAGATAACCACTCTGAAACACTTGCATTTTTGTTTAAACTAATTTCCTCCGAATTAATCATAATTTTGGATGCGTGAGGTTGAAACAAACGAGGGCAAGCAAGCTAGAATCAATCTAATGGTTTGTTTATTTTCTTACCTATCAATTCATTTTAATTTGCATGTGCGCTGGCAGAAAAGGGGCAGACCGACCACCCCCCCCCCCCCCCAAGAATTTGGAAAAAAGCGGTTTTCGAGCCAATTTTCTCATTCCACCTCCGCCCCGTAAGGAAGTTTCTGCAGAGCCCACGTCTCTTCGAATTGCGAGGAACAAAACCCTTTAATTTCTCAGTGCGTGACATTTTTGGGCTTTTTCGTACGGAGACCAAAAATGTTGGTCCCTGGATACACCATACATTGTCCGCTAGATGTGTCTCGATCAATTAGAGGCGAGGCCTCATCAAGGTCCAAATGGATATAAATCCTCTTCAAAAATCATGGCGTAATATTAGATAGAAAAATGTTTGATATGACCTTAAAAACCCAAAACCCAATGGGTTTAAGGAAAAACCGCCGTCAAGTCTTAACACTAATTGTTTTCACTCAAAAAAAAAAAAATAAAAAAAATAAAAAAAATAAAAAAATTAAAAAAATAAAAAGGCAATTTTTCATCGCTGAAATACTTATGATATCTGTTGCGATCAAGTCTCTGGTGTATTTTGATTTTACCTCTTAAAACCGAAGTGCCCATTCAATTTCTCGCCAAAATAAGGATGATATCAACACAGCGATCAAGTCAGTTTAGGTGCTCCTAAAATTAGCCTGACACATATGCACAGCTAAAAACCCCCTTTAATGATATCGATGCAACTGCACCAGCTTTACTTACTTTTGATTACTTACCGCATGTATTGACTTTGATTAGCGGCCAATTAGGCTTGCTAAAAAGAATACGGCTTCTGGCACCAGTTCACTCCGATATTTAGTAGGGCAGACGAGGTTCATGGCTCCTTTGACTCCGGGTGTTTTGGCCGAGAAAATTTTCTACAAACATTTTTTAAGAAAAAAAAAAGACTTGAGCCGGCATTTTTTTGCTGCCTTGTAGAAAGTATCCTCTTTCGTGAATAGTTTCATTCACCTGCTCCATTCAAAAAGTAAACACATAATTTCCCAGCCGACCAATAAAAATCAGAAAAGAATAAGAAATAAACGGTCTCCTACAGAAGAACGTATTTTTCTTCTTTTCCTAAGTTTTAACTTTCAAAACCACTGATGGTGAATAGTTTTAAAGATGAGCTCATCTATGACTCAAAATATGTTCCTTACTAAGCTTTAATCCCTTTACATAAAAAATTCACCGTGAATAGAAAGAGGAGACATCTAATAAGTGGGCATTTCCAAAGGTATTAGCTCTTGTAAATCCTTATTCAATTGTATGCCCCAATATAGTGTCAATTTCAACCTCCGACCAGCGGTTCAAGAAAATGGGAGTTAAAAATTGCCGGCTCAAGTCTTTTTTTTTTTCTTAAAAAATGTTTGTAGAAAATTTTCTCGGCCAAAACACCCGGAGTCAAAGGAGCCATGAACCTCGTCTGCCCTACTAAATATCGGAGTGAACTGGTGCCAGAAGCCGTATTCTTTTTAGCAAGCCTAATTGGCCGCTAATCAAAGTCAATACATGCGGTAAGTAATCAAAAGTAAGTAAAGCTGGTGCAGTTGCATCGATATCATTGAAGGGGTTTTAGCTGTGCATATGTGTCAGGCTAATTTTAGGAGCACCTAAACTGACTTGATCGCTGTGTTGATATCATCCTTATTTTGGCGAGAAATTGAATGGGCACTTCGGTTTTAAGAGGTAAAATCAAAATACACCAGAGACTTGATCGCAACAGATATCATAAGTATTTCAGCGATGAAAAATTGCCTTTTTATTTTTTTTATTTTTTTTATTTTTTTTATTTTTTTTATTTTTTTTTTTTTGAGTGAAAACAATTAGTGTTAAGACTTGACGGCGGTTTTTCCTTAAACCCATTGGGTTTTGGGTTTTTAAGGTCATAATGGATTATCCGTACATTTTCTTCATTTCCTATCAGAAGTCATAGCATTTATTTTTATAGACTTTCAACGAAATGAAGCTGATATTTCTGGTTCCTAGAGATCGATTAGGATTGAAGAAACTGTTCCTCATAATAGCATTTATCTGGGGAGTGTGAAAACTAAAAAGGGCAATTTAACTTTAAATTTCTGCAGTCGATGTAATATTCCGCTCACAATCAGTGGCGTGAACTTGAGATTCTTTTTTAGGGTGGGGGGAGGGCAAGAAAGCCTCTGGATAGATGGATTATGGAAGTCTGGGGGAAGACCGGTACTCCCAATGGGGAAAATGGGCGGGGGTCCGGGGGTCACCACCACGTAGAGGCAAGGAGAAACCCAGCGCAAAGCCTGCGATGTGAAAAATTAAAGGTGCCCAATTTTCAGCTTAAATTTAGTTGGAAGTTGGAACTCATTGAAACAACAGCTAACAGTCGGCAGTCGGCTGATTGGTCCAGGGATATATGAGTATATGGAGCGAGGGATTAGAAAATGGTGCCGATGAGCCTATATCCTTGAAAGGGGCAAATGCAAGGGTCTGAAATTCTGTGTTTTTCACGTAGAAAATGATAGTGCTTGATGAGCTAAAAACAGTGGTGCCTTTGGTTTTTTCATAAATGTCCGGGTTTTGGAGATACACACGTGTAAAGTTGTAAAAAATCGTGTGCGTAGTGACGCCACTACGCGGAATTCCCATTTAAAACAATGTATTCTAGGCCAAAATTTCGTCTCCTCAACAATGGAACTTTATTAGAAACCAAAGGCATATTTGTTCTCAGCTCATCAAGTACTTTCATTTTCTCTATAAAAAATTCAACATTTCAGACCCTTGCAACTGCCCCATTTTGTGCCCATAGAAAATTGTGAGTGGAACAAGGACAAATCGTTGGATTTCCTTCTAAATAAGTAACTGTGATTGTAAATTATGTAATGATGTTTCGAAAATGTTGTTGTAACGTGCTTATATTTTAAAGAACGTCGAATCCAATGGTGAAGAACTTTTTGTTTAATAATTGCAACATTTAGATCCTGTTTCTTTCGGAAAACCCACGAGAGCGAGTGAGATGGAGCATTTATTATTGGATCCAATTTTGTTCGTGACGTCACACACTAAACCAGTCTATTGTCTCTGATTGAGACACCATCATGTCTGCAGAATCGTCCGCATTTCGGAAGCGAATCGGCAACAAAGGAAATCTTCGCCGACAAACTCGACCCGAAAACTGACAAAAATGCAAATTATAATGCGTCGGTGACGTATCGTGGTGCTGGTGCGCCTGGGTAGAAGGGGGGGGGGGAGGAGGAGAGGACGCCCGGTGACCCAGTGCGGAGTGCGCGGAGAGGTCGATCGGGTCGCGGCGCGGAGCGGTGCCCGCTGCCTCCTCCTTCGCTCGCGCGGTCTGCGGTCAGACAGGTCCCGAAAAAAGTAAAAAGAAAACACTCTTTGGAGTATGGAGAGGAGTTTGATGAAGATGAGATTCGGATGGGGAAAGACGGTGGACGCTGGTGGGGGGGGGGGGACGCTACTCATCCTCATACGTGGAAACCAGTGGCTGCAGCGCACAGTGGTGCGAGTCGGTGGGAAGGGACAAACATGGAATATACAGGGTGTCCCTGTCCCTAGTTTAAAAGGAAAAAGTGAAGGAAATGATTTTTCAAGGCAAAATAAGACTACTCTTCCTATGAACATAGACCGTAAAATGATTTCTCTTTGAGTTATGGTTTTTTAAAGTTTAGAAAAAATTTGGTTTTTTTTTAACACTACGGCCCATGTTATGCTTGAAATTGAATGAAAATTGGGGGGTGGGGTGAAAAAAATTGAATTTGAATTTTGAAATTTGAATATTTCTACCGTCAAAAAACCAAAAACTGCGTGATAAGAAATTTTACAATAAAACCAATGAAACAACTTTCAACAGTAGCGAAGCGTGAAATTTGACAACGATGTACTTACTTCCTCCATTTAAACTCACTGAAAGAATCGAATGCTTCGGTCATCGGCGATGTCCAGACGTTTCGACCTTTCTAATGTGTTTAAAGGGGAAAAAAGAAACGTTGCCAATTGCACGCCTCGCCACTGACTTTCAAACTTCTACGTTGAATGATAACAAAGATATAAGTATTTTTAAAGTCGCCAATCCATCGCCGGTCTTTCCCATTGATTCGCTCCACTTTGCGGCGTAGTGGTAGTGAGTGGCCGGTTGCCGTGTCTCGGTCCAGATAAGACAGTCTGTGTAGCGGAGTGAGAGAAAAGATCTAGTTTTCAGCTATTGACACATACCCCGTCGGTTTCGGTGTAAAGGTAGTTTGAAGAGGAAGAAGAGGATAAGCTAAGATGTAAAGCCATCTTCCGCAGACAGTGTTGCCGCGTTTTGGGTGAAAAACTTCGAAGTCTACTCTTTTTAACTTTTCAAAGTCCCGCAAGGTGGGAGGGAGGGGGTGAAAATCATCTCGCGACCAGTTTTTTTCCTCCTTAAAAACTATCACTTTACTGTACCGGGTGTTGAAAAACTGTTCCCGAATATTTCAGGAGCGGATTCTACAGGTCAAAATAAGAATTTTTTTCCGTATAAACATGGGTCCGAAATTGCAGTCTTTTCGAGTTACAGTGTTGTAAAGTTTCCGAAAAACAAATTTTTTTGGCCAAATTATGTGAAAACATGCTTTCGGATTCATTGAACCCAAAAGCGATTAGCATTACTCAAAAGTTCGTAAAAAAATATGCATTTCTAGTCCTTACAAGTTTTTCCAATTCGTAAACCATTTTCGAGAAAATCGTCCCTGAAGTTGGAGAAGTCTGCCAAGAATTGACAGAATCAAAGAAAGGGCGATTATTGGCCGACCTCTGCAACTTCAGGGACGATTTTCTCAGAAATGGTTTACGAATTGGAAAAACTTGTAAGGACTAGAAATGCATATTTTTTTACGAACTTTTGAGTAATGCTAATCGCTTTTGGGTTCAATGAATCCGAAAGCATTTTTTTACATAATTTGGCCAAAAAAAGTGAGAAAAATCAAGAAAAACCCTCATAACCCCTCTCAAATTTTTGCATACAGCATTTTCACGGCCAACATCGGCAAGAACGCCTAAAACTACACCAGAGTACCTATTTACGAGCATTAAGAAAAATTCACGAGGGAGTTATGACAATTTTTCAATTTGTTTTTCGAAAACTTTGCAACACTGTAACTCGAAAAGACTGCAATTTCGGACCCATGTTTATAGGAAAAAAAGTCTTATTTTGACCTGTAGAATCCGCTCCTGGAATATTCGGGAACAGTTTTTCAACACCCTGTATAGTAAATTTTGGGACTTCATGACATGATGGCCATCGCGGTTGACCATCTCATGCGATGGCCATCAAACGCCGAAATTCGCCATCGAAGAAATTCGGAAATTGACATTAAAATGACTTAAAAGCGCATAGTGGTCCATAAACACATTCAAAATGAGCACATTTTAAGAGTGCAAACAAAATTAATATGTGACAAAACATATTTACGTCAAAAAATAATCAAAATCGCCATCGCGATGACAAAGCAAAATACGACTAAAAATAGTTATTTATCTAGGAGCTCGATGGTCAGAGTTTCACGGATCAAGCCAAAGTTGTAGTTGTGCGTATAATTAATGAAATTGTTCAACTCACCGGTTGAGATAAGATTACACAGTTCCGTTCAGTGTATGACTGTGCTGCACGAAAATACTCAGACCTGTAATCTTTTCTCAATAGGCGAAAACGCCGTTAAATTATTAAAATATCCGTAAGTTTTTTGAAGTCATCGGCGACTCCTCCGGTTGAGAAAATATTAATTATAGATTCGAGTAATTTCATGTATTAGAGTTATACAATAATGAACTAAACTGTGTTATCTTTTCTCAAACGGCGGAATCATCGGTGAATTGATAAATGTAATTAATTATACGCTAAACGGCACAAACATACGCATGAGAAGTATAAGATGAAAAAAAAAAAAGAAAAAAAGGTCATCAGTGTTTTGAAGACCTGAAATGTCACCACTGTTCAGCCCCCCCCCCCCCCACCCCAATTCCTGATTCCTCATACGGTTCCTTAATTTACTTCCGAAGCGCATCATTTCTTTGACAAAGACATTATGGGTCATTCTACAGTAAAGTGGACATGCTTTGCAAAAATTGAAATTTAAAAATTAATGCCTGGCAGTCTTGTACTGCATTAAAATGCAACCAGAGACGAAAATATTATCTAAATCTAATAAGGTCAAACGTGTTGATGTTACAGCAAGTTTGATGTGTATTTTCAATGACAAAATCACACGCGTCCCAACCGTTACAAAACCTAGCTGTCCCACCCGTTACGCTACTTTTTAATATTTTTAGAGAAAAATAATTTAGTAAATGAAAAAAACTTTATGTAGGATCAAAGCTCATACCGTCACCTTTAACATGTATTTTTTCCAAATTTTCATCTCTTCAAAACTCACAGAGTTTCAACTTTTCCTGAGTGATTCAAAAACCTTGTCCATTTTCTGTCCCGTCCGTTACACCCTTATTTTGCTATTTTCTCAGCTTTGGATAGACTTTTTTTAAATTTTGTAAATCCTATCACTATCTAGAATTTAAGACCTTTCTGTTGGTGGGATGGTTTTTTAATTTAAATGATTGAAAAGTTGAAAAAAATTACTTCATAGTAGTCTGAATGTCTTACCCGTTACAAAATAATGACCCTTATTGAAAATTCGGAGGTTTGTAGAGTAATTATAAATAATTCAGAAAATATAGGGGCACTGCGAGTGACTGCCTTGCTTGCTGGTATCGTACACCACTGCACTTTGCTTCGATAACCATGTATTTTTACCGATATTTCATCTCCTCCGTATCCGCAAAGCCACGGATATTACGGAAACCATAATCATTTTCCACGGTTCCGAAATTACGATCAGCAATCTTCCACTAATATTTCAAAGTAAAGTTATAACGGAGCTGTAGCAATTTTTTGCTACAGAATTATAAATAGTTGAATAAGGGATAAACCCCTGTAAAAATGACGATAAGAGCACTAAAAAATCACGAAATCCACTCTCAAACTACTGAAATACTTTCAAACGAGAGACCATAATGACGGTGATTACCACTTAGGTCCTGATTCGGGAATGCGAATGGAAAGAAATGTAAACCATTTCTAAAATCACAAAGAAAGTAGTTAACTATTCGTACGCACCTGTACCATTTTAGTCTATCTTTAAAAATGAAGGCGCAACATAAAAGCAAGACATTAGGCACTGCTTCACCTAATTTAAGAAAGGGAATGGAAGGAATCGTAAACCATTTCTAAAATCACAAAGAAAGTAGTTAACTATTCGTACGCACCCGTACCGTTTTAGTCTATCTTTAAAAATGAAGGCGCGTCAGAAAAATAAGACAAAGTTTATAAATTATGTATAATAGTTAACTATTCGTACACTTCTGTGCCGTTTTAGTATACCTTCCTGAATGAAGGCGCACCTATAAAAGTAAGACGCGATTTCCCGAATCCCGATCGGATTGCGGGTGCCTAAATCTTATGGCAATTGCATACTTCTTCTTCTTTTGTGTGGTGGCGAGAGAACACCTCGTGAGGATGGAGCTTATTGTTGAGATATGGAAACCCAATGTAAAAGGCGTTAATCACCGTCATTACGATCTCGTGTTTGAAAGCAGTTTATGATTTTAGGTGTGGATTTCGTAATTTTTTAGTGCTCACATCGAAATTTTTACAGGGTTCTGTCCCTGAATCAACTATTAACAAGCCTGTAGCAAAAGTTTACAACAGCTCCATAGTCTTAATTCAGATTCACCAATCGATTAGTTTTTCGAGACCTAGATTTTCGGTATATAACTGACGATACTTACTTTCAAAAAAGAAAAAAATATTATGGGAATTGGAAATATTTTGCATTTGAAATATTGAAGCCTCTCCAGTCTCCAGTCATTGATAACTTGTGCCGAACTTTTAAAAGTACTATCGACGAATCAAAGATAGTCGCGAGATTTTCACGAGATAGTAAGTTTCGCCTTCAAGGTTTCGGTTCGGCCACTTTTCATACTCCTCACACTTTGCAGGCGAGAGGCCAAGCCGTTGCAGATCAGTCCCACACTCACACCCATAACTGAAAATGTGTGAAAATCTCGCGACAACCTTCAATTACATTGTTTATGGGGCAAGAAAGATTGCCCGACTTCTCTTGATTCTGGTGGAGGTGGGCTACCAGCAGTTCTTATCTAGGTGACATAACTCAGCCCAAAATTAAGAAGTTATCTCACACGCTTTTTGCCCCCGACTTAAGTAGGAGTATTTACCCCCAAAAAACCTGGCCAAAAATATTTGCGTGTTCCTTAATATTTGAAAATCAATTTTGGTTAATTTTCCAATTTAAACTCGAACTCCTATTGCGCGGTTTAAGGTTGGAAAAGGCATAAGAAATGAAGAATTTTATTGGCACAAACCAAAGGTCGATATCGCATTTTTTTGCCGAGTTATTGAAGCTTACTTTATAAAAAAAGGCTTTGACTTCAAAATGTTACTGGATAGAAATGTGCAACATTGTGCAAGTTTTTATTGCAGAAATTATCTACCTAGAAGGTGTTTTTCAACCTCCTTTTTTTTTGGTTTTGCCGGGTTTTGCCCGGAATGTATTTAAAATTACCTTTTTCTGTTTATCAAGTGCCTGAAATTGGATATTTTTTTACGTCAGTTTTTAATGAGTTATAGAATGGCCTTAAATGCACAAGAGAAAAAAAAATAAAAACATTTTGGTATGAAAGTGAAGAGCATACCTTCAAAAACATCATTCCAAACTGCCAAAATGATTGGATGCACCAACGCTTGTTCATGATAGAAAATGTTTACCTATTAATAATAGAGCACTGAGCGGTGAAAAATAGAGGGTGACCTGGACCTCACTCCCATCCCATGATGTTATATTGACAGTAGTTCAACCAGTGGCACCATTTGGGGAAGGGAAGGGGGGAAATCCCTCCCCCCCCAAGGATTTTCAATATGTCCAAAAAATCAAGCCAGAGAGATTTTTTTGAAGCTGCACGACAAGGGGGAAAAAAAAATCATCTAAATTTTTTGGAGGGCCTTGCCCCCCCCCCCCCCCCAAAGAAAATCTGAAATGGTGCCCCTGAGATCAACTTTCGGGTCCAGAAGCATCTAGTACGCTATAGCGCGGTTACTTAGCACCAAGAAACCGTATAAATGTTTTTATTTTTTGATGAAATTTCAATTTTGGGTTTTTGGCCAGGTTTTTGAGGCAAATACTCCTAAGTGCGACTGTACTTCTGGAAATTTTTGAGACATTTTTAAAGCGTTATATGATTGGACATTTTCCAAAAATGCTTGATTATTTTCATTTACGTTTGTCTTGGCAACGTTGAGCCTAAGCCTTAGCGTTAGTGTTGGCCCCTCAAGATAGGAGAGTGGCCACCGGTGACGTTGTTGGGTGAATGTGAAGCGAGCGAGAGAGAGCGAGAGAGTAGGTGAGGGGGGAGAGAGAAGGAGAGAGAGAGAGGAAGAGCGGCGATGAGAGGGTGGGAGGTTGTAGATTCAGGTAAACCTATCCTTTGGATCGGCAGTAATTATCAATCTCTGCTCGAGCCAGCATCGCATCGTAGTGGTGTCAGCGTGTATGTGAATCAGTGTGTGTGTGTGTGTGCGTGTTGTTCGCGCGGTGGTGGTTTCTCTCTCTCTTTCTTTCTTCCTTTCTCCCTCTCTCTCTCTATTTACCTGTGCTCTCGGTAGTCCGTCAGTTCTCGTGTACGTCTCGCGCTGACTGCTCGGTCCGTGTGTTCCTTTCTAATATGAGAGTTCGCCTGTGAACTGTTTTTCGTTCGCTCTTTTTTTCGGGAAAAAAAAGGAGAGAAAAAACAAAACAAAAAAATGTTCTTTCAAAGCGTGTTAGTGACCCATTTTGTAGTTGACATGAGCTCGCCAGAGAAATCCCTTTGAGTTCCCCCAAACTACGACCGGGGGTCCTTACCAGTTCGTCCCTTCGCGAGTGTTTTTGTGCTGTTGTTTTTTTACTGATTTTCTTAGTGTTTTATTCTTGGATCTTTTCACAGTTTTCCAGGATTTTTATTTTTGTTTGTGTCGATTTTATAAAGGTAAGCGTAAAAATAATATATTTTATCAGTGAATTCCTTGCTT
Organism: Trialeurodes vaporariorum; assembly: GCA_011764245.1. Taxonomy (NCBI): domain Eukaryota; kingdom Metazoa; phylum Arthropoda; class Insecta; order Hemiptera; family Aleyrodidae; genus Trialeurodes; species Trialeurodes vaporariorum. Next base: position 58,396,612 of record VMOF01000220.1, read on the forward strand.
TGTCTTGGCATGGCTATTTTTTGTAAAATTTCTAAAAATTGGACTATTTTGAATTGCAATGAAAAGTATTTGACTTTGCACTTCGACATTTGTGATCTCACGTACCTAATCATGATTGCCTTTCAAACGAACAGGACCTTATTAATAATTCACGCACGCCACACAGGTGTAATAAAAATCACAATAATCGTCATCTGGTGAGACGAATGTATGAAATTTAGCAAAACCTTGATTATGCTCAAGCGCACCGTGGTCACAAAGTACCTAAATCTTTTACATACATCTAAAGTAGGTAAGTAGGTACTTACTTCAAGGTGAGCGTTAGGTGGCCACTTTCTTGCGCATTTCACACTATCCCGGAAAAATTACAATCAATGGTGATAGTGCTCTTAAGTTAGACCTCATATCATTTTTATTATTTAAAAAAAAAAAAAAAAAAAAAAAAAAAATACTATTAAGGGCGTTAGAATCTGGACCCGACGTTTTTCGAGGGTAGAGGACTAGAGGTTGATTACAATTTTCGAGGAAAAATTTATTAATTTGATTACTTTTAGATTTGTCTAAAAGAGAGAGAGCAAAGAAATATATTCACAATCAATTAAGTAAAATAATTAAAAAAAAATAAAAAAAAAAAAAAAAACGATTTTTGAAGGCAATTTTAGGATAATGGGTAACCCGTTTTAAGTCCCCAATCTGTCGGGCGTCCAAAACTTTTCGTTATTCATAAGCAGAAAAGCAATTATAATTTTTCAGTTTGGCGAGGCGTGAAATTTGGCAAAACTGTACTGTCTTTCACTATCAACATATTTTACATTTCATTTACCAAAAAAGTCGTAAGTTTCAGTCATCGGCGATGATCAGGCATTTCGACCTTTCTAATGTGTTTAAATGGGAAAAAGGAAAGTTGCTAAATCGCACACATCGTTACTGTACTTTTTTTTCGAACCGCATTAACTAGAGCAGAAGTATTTTGAGTACTGGATTCTGACGCAGAGCTCCTGAAGAATCCATCGTTGGAAAAAAGATTACAGAGTTTAGTGCAGTGTGTGACTTAAGGGGTGTCTCCACCTGCGAATGTAAAATCGCGAATAAACTGATTGAGCCAATGAGCTGCCTTGAAGTCGATAGTTCGAGTTCGATGTATCGACAACAAAGAAGCTCATTGGCTCAATCAGTTTATTCGCGCTTTTACATTCGCAGGTGGAGACACCCCTTAATGCACGAAAATACTAGCGTCTTATATCTTTTCTCAACCGGTATTTTTTAATTAATTAACGGCGTTTCTACCGATTGAGAAAAGATTACAGAGCAGAGTATTTTCGTGCATTACAGTCATACACTGAATTGAACTATGTTATCTTTTCTCAACCAGTGGAATCATCGGTGAATTTAAAAATGTCAACACATCTACGCAAATCGGCAGCTCTGTCTGGCGAACAGTGGTGCCTGATTCCAAATTGAATCAAAGCGCATCGGTAAGCGGCAGATTAGCAACGAATCGAAATTCTGCGCTAACCATATTCACCGTTCACCGATGTCTTTTTTATGCAATTTAGAAGCGGGCACTGCTGCTTGTCAGAACCCGGTTTAACCCTTGTGAGCCTAAGGTATTTCGGTAACACAAAGGACTAAGGGGGGTATTTTTGTACCCCAAGGTTTTTTCATGCGCCAGTCGTATCAAAAATTTTTTTAAAATTTTAAATGGTGGATTTGTACTTGTACCCAAAGAGAGAAATTTTGTAAATTTGAGTAAATTTTTGCTATGTTGCCAAATTTACACCTACTTTTAAAAAAAATGTCAAAGTAAAAAAATGGGAAAAAAAGAAATGAGGACCTCTTATTTTTCCATTTTTGTAATTTTTCCAATTTTTTTTTTAATGATCTGACTTAATTCTTAATCTACAAAATTTCCGTAAAATTCACGGGAATAGATGGTTAAAAATTAAAACTGGCAGGACGAAGGGGGGGGGGGGGATATTTGTACCCCAACACTTTAAATTTCTATAATATCGACAAAAATTCATAAAATTAATGAAATTTTGGGGACGTGTTCTAAGTATCCTAACTTAAAATGTCATGAAGTCCCAAAAAATTTTTACATTTTGACAAAATGGCGTCAAAAAAACTGGCCTGGGGTACAAATGTACCCCCCCTTAGGCTCACAAGGGTTAAGTACTCAAAATGTTTCTACTCTAGGTAAGTTCAAAATTCTGACCTTACAAATACCAACATTTTTCATTTTGCTCTATTTTCTTATCTGTATGCATTTTTCATGGACTCGTGCAGTCTGCCAGTTTTCTAAGAAAGTTCTTTGAGTATGTAGAGTTTGCATAATCAATTTCGGTGTTAAACAAGCTCCAACTCTCTAGGAATAAATTTAAAGCCCTCCAATTTTCCCCACAGACCTTATAGAATTTGTTGCAAAAGTAGGTCAATTCCAGTCAATTTTTACGGGGAGAAAAACCCCTTTCCCTTCGCCAGAGAAATCTTCTGGTCGCGCTTTTGAATTTTGTTCAGATGAATCATGTTTTTCCAATTAAATTTTAATCATTAACGAGTGGCCAGTAATCAGCTAATAAATTTTTCATCAATTTATCATTTATGAACTTTCAAGATCAATTTTAATCACAGAAGACGTTTCAAACTAGTGGCGTAAACTTGGGATTTGTATTGGGGGGGGGGGCAAAACAACTTCTGAGTACATGCACTATGGGAGGTCCGGGGGGACACATCTCAGAATAAGAGGGGGCCGAGTCCTCCACCGGTAAACTTTGAAAATTCATGTTCTCTCAAACGACGTATTGTGAGAGCCATAAGAGAGATGTTGGAGGGGATGAATCGGAGTTTGCTCGAAAGGCACAGTCAGGCTATCCACCCTTGGAAGGGGACGGACTGACCGAGCATGACGTCATTTTATAATGCGCATGCGCGGTCGGGGAAAAAGTCTTCTGCCCAAGGGCGGAGAGCCCTGGCCGAGCCGGGGAGCGGAGTCCGAATTCTTTCCCCTGCTAGGCATCTGCATTAGAGAGACACAGAATTTTGCTCTGTGTCGAAATTTAAGCCGATTTTTTCTCAGTCCTTTTATTTTGCTGTATTCGTTCACCAATATTCTGTTATCATTTTCCCCTCTCTTCGGACCTTCTAAGTTTGGATCTTCTATAGTTTCCCGAAATTATAGGGACTTTTATTTATTTATTTTTTCCCCGATATTTTATAGTTTCTCTTGTCGTCGAATATACTTCATCTCTACGTATTCCACCTCTAAATTATTTTCCTCAATCAGGCGGCCCCGGCATTTGTCGATCGCCAGCCAAACCCACCTTCTCCCCCCCGGCGGCCCCCGGGTTTGGTCGATTGCCAGCCAAAAGTTAGGTGTTAGGGGTTTGGCGGCCCCGGCTTTAGTCGATAGCCAGCCGGGTAAAGGGGTTAGGCGGCCCCGGCATTGCCGATAGCCAGCCATTGGGGAAGAGATTAGGCCCCCCTAGCAAAACCTCTCGCATTATTGGAAGTTGAAATAATATTCATATTCGAAAACCCAGACACATCACATGGTGATAGGCGCCGTGTTTTCCTCAGGCAGGAAAAAGAAAGATTCCCGTATATTCTACGTACATTTTTTTTTTGTGTTTCTCAGTCTCCGTTAAATTATCTTGTGTTTTTTTTTATTTTTGTTAGCACGCGTCGTGAATCGTTGCTTATTTAGCCAAGAGCTATCAAAAACCTTTTTTTTTCGTTTTTTTAATTATTTAGCCAAGAGCTATCAAAAACATTTTTATTCGTTTTTTTTAATTATTTAGCCAAGAGCTACATTTTTATTCGCTTCTTTAATTATTTTGCCAAGAGCTATCAAAGACATTTTTATTCGGTTGTTTATTTATTTATCTAGCCGAGAGCTAAAAGACATTTTTATTCGTTTTTTAATTTTTTTAGTGTTAAAAAAAAATCGTAATCATTCTTTTTAAAATTCTGATTGACTAAATTACTTTTACGAATAAAGTAAAGAAAAATCAAATTTTTTCTCGACCAAAATTTATTTGCTCTTTTTCCATCTTTTTTTTTTATCTCGAAAAAAATAAAAAAGGATGAAAAAAGTGAACCAAGTAAATCTCTGGCTCAGCCAGATGACCAACAATCGTCAGAGGCGTCAATTATAGCACGTTCTCAACTAAATCCGCAGTAAATGAGTCGGACAACGAAATAGAAATCTCGGACACTGAAGCAAGTGAGGTGGGTTTTTAGTGGAGCCAACGTAGACAAAATGTCGAAAGCGGAGTTAACAGCGGCCCTTTAAAAAATTCAGAGTGCCGTATTGTTTCACAGCCCTTAAACACGCTCGAGCTACGCTTAAAAAACTGTTTAGAAAGCAGCTAGTTTGATCATTGCGAGGTCCGATGAAACCCTCGAAAACATCTGGGACGGGGGAGCCGATTTTCTTAGAATCTCAGCGAGGCTATCACTGG
>VMOF01000220.1:58401571-58423109 GCA_011764245.1 Trialeurodes vaporariorum
CCCTTAAAAAAAGAAAATCCACTATTTCCTTTGAGATTGGGGTTAAGTTGAGGGAATAGCCACCCTAGATTGCGTTCTTTTTTTTGGACAAAACAAGATGAAATCAAAAAATTAAAGAAACTAAAGGGAGTATGTACTTTAATTGAGTCACCTCAAAACTCACCTTTCTTTTTTTGAAATATATCTCTTCCATTTGTTGGGTTGTTGAATTTGCTTGCGAGCCTTAGTAGGTGTAACTTGCTGAGGCTTTGCCCCATATTTATGATGAATCACTGAACTTTCACAATGAATAGCACCAATTACACGTCTAAAATATCTCCAGCACATGTTAATAAAAAGAGGAAGAAGAAGAAGAAGAAGAAGAAGAAGAAGAAGAAAAAATAATTTTCACATCAATTTTATGAGACTAGTAATGCTTGCTTCAAGTTAGTGTGATTGTGTGATAGCAAACCTAACTTCAAACAACAAACAGCTGAGTGGAGGAGATTGCACCTTTTGAAACGCGCGCAGCTGGGAAATTGCCCGTTTTGCAAAGCACACACACCTCTGAGGCTTATTCAACATGAATTTTGATCATTTTGACAAAAACCAATGTCAACATCCGATATCCGATTGAGCGCGAAAAGTAGTACCAATATCCACCACTAACTCAAATCCGTCAAAAAGTGGAGATTGCACCTTTTGCAAGTAATAGCTTCACATAAGTGTTGCATACTTACCTTTTTTTAGTCGTTCGGCTGCTATTAGCAAAATAGCACATAACAGAACTTATGGCTAGACTGTGTAAGTTATGGACACACGATTTAAAGTGGACATAAGACTGTGGACTTAAAAAATTAGACGTAAACGAAGTTTACATATAGTTCGTGTACCGTCCACCCTTTGAAGGATACACAGTCTAGAGACCAAAATGTCGCAGAAAGTGATTCAACTTACAATGAACGTCTCGCATTTTCAGAGTCTGAAGTCTTGAGTAGCACTTTCATTGCCATTGAACCACCCATTTTCTTATGTCGAATCGCAGCGAGCGTTCTTACAACATTCTTATGGAAGTTTCCGATCTTGATCTTGAACAAAACTTCAGATAGCGAAACGCATTGTGATATAAATCCATACATGTATCTAGGCATTTATACTTTGCTATTCGCTCTTTTTACTCACATTGACGCATTCTGATTCGCGCTGAGAAAAAAAAAAAAAAAAAAAAAAAAAAAAAAAAAAAAAAAAAAAAAAAAAAAAAGATTGCTCAGAAAAGTTGTTGGTATGATTTGGGAAGCGTTGGAAAATTGAAGGGATAAGTGGCAGGAGGGAGCGAAAAAGGAGGAGATGCTAAAAGAGCAGAGCTGCCATTTTTCTATGCACCGATAATTCCTCCAGTTGAGAAAAGACTACATAGTTCAGTTTCAGTGTATGACTGTACTGCACGAAAATACTCTGATCTGTTATCTTTTCTCAATCGGTGCAATCGCCGTTTAATTATTAAAATATCCGCAAGTTTTTTTAAAGTCATCGACAACTCTTCTTGTTAAGTGAATATTACAGATGATAGTATTTCCATGCATTACAGTGCTAAACAGAACTGAACTGTGAAATCTTTCCTCAACCGGTGAAATCATCGGTGAATTGAAAAATGCCATTAACTGTACACTGGAAAAAAAAGTGCTGAATTTAACTCTTTTTTATAGTTAAAAGTATGGACACCAAAAAACTGTTAGTTTGACTGTTTAAAATAGTTAAATTACCTCCGTGCCGTGTTAATTTAACTGATTTAAACTGTCAAACTTATAGTCTTTAAATGGTGTCCATCTTTTTAGCTAAAAAAGAGTTAAATTCAGCACTTTTGTTTTCAGTGTATAATTAATGGCATTTTTCTATTCACCGATGATTCCACCGGTTGAGAAAAGATTACACAGTTCAGCTCACTGCACTGCAACGAAAATACTCTGATCTGTAATATTTTCTCAATCGGTGCAATCGTCTTTTAGTTATTAAAATATCCGCAAGTTTCTTTTTTTTGTAAAGTCATCGACGACTCCTCCGTTTAAGTAAATGATACAGGTGACAGTATTTCCATGCATTACAGACATAAACTGCGTAATCTTTTTTCAACCGGTGAAATCATCGGTGAATAGAAAAATGTCATCGATAATACGCAAAACGGCAGCTCTGTAAAGGAACGAGGAAGAGCGTGGAGCGAACGGGATGAGAATTGAGAAGATGGAAGAGTGAGATCAGAAAGTGATGAATAACCGATGAAAGAGTTTCGCCGACGCTCGAACAATATGAAATATATTTACAGATTGCTACATTATTTGTTCAATTTTCATTTTGAGAGAGAGAAATCACCTTTTCTCTTCTTGCACCAGCTCCCACGGCATGGCATGCGGCTCGGTGCGACTCATCTCGTTGCAGACATCGAGACCCCTAGTCTCAGTCCCCCACCCTCCACCCTCATTCTGGCTTCGGAAACAACTTCAATTTTCCCTGCTCTGAACTTCCTTCAGCCCCCTTCTCTTCAGACAGTTTGCAGAAAATACACAATAAACAGTAGGGAATACCCCACTAACATTTTCTCACATCAAACGGAATCTGGGGGAGCCCAGACCCCCTTATATTTTTTGGGGAACCCCCCCCCCCCCCCCCCCCCCCCCCGACCCCCTGTTCGGAATAAGGGAAGGCCCACTTGTAGAAGAACCGATACGCACATGAGAAGCTCCTCTTTTATTTTCAATGGTCTATGCTTTCGGCGATTCTCCGTGGAACTGTGCTCTCCAAGTCTCTATACAGTCGTCCTCTCTTCCTACCTCGCCACTACGAGCACCCGATTTACGTCGTTTTAATAACAAGCTTTTGTGAACTTGTGTCGTTGTAATCACCCCTTTATAATCTAAATTAATATATATTTATCACCCTGTATCGTCGTATTGATGTCTTACCCTTTCAAATTGTCCGCCCTCATTTTACGGAAAAACCCCCTTTAATATTCTATGGGGGAGACCCCTAAACCTCTTTATACAATTCTGGGGGAGACCCCCAGACCCCCTCATACTATTCTGGGAGAGACCCAGAGACCCCCAGACCTCACTTAAGGGGTTAATTTTACAGTAAGCTGGTTGCAGAATGTTTTTGCAAATTGTCATCAAAATTCGAACAGCTTTTGAAAAATTCCAATTATTGATTTTAATGGAAACTTTTTATCATCCACAACTTGCCTACAATTTAAAATGTCGAAGAAAAAAAAAAAAAAAAAGTCCCGCTGGAAAATGGTGAAAGCAACTTCTCGACAAAATGTTGATGCATTTGGACCATTAGTTCAAAAGTTATGCTGAGAAACAGACGGACAAACATCTGCGCCTTCGCAATACTTTCTCAATTTCTAACTTCGTTAGTTGTGAGAAAGTAAAATCAACAAGTCTCCTATAAACAAGTCAAATTACTGTCTAAAATATTGTATAAGGTTAATGAGTCTGTTGCATGCGTTTGCTGCAGCAATATGGAGGGTTGGTTCTAGTGTAAAATCGCGTGAAAATCACATTGAGAGTATCAAATAGTCTCAAAATCCACCCATAAACCCACAACAGGCGTTTCAAGGAGAGCCTAAACTAAACATTTTTTTAAACTGCGGGGGCTGCAGCTCGAAAGGGGGGCATTATTTGTGTCATGTTTCCAGTGGGAAAAAAAGTCTTATCTTAACCTCAGAAATAGTCAATAGACCTTTTCAACGCATGAAACTTTTTGCAAGACTTTCTTTATATTTAAGCTCACAAATGTTTATATTCCAAACCTTTCTGATAAAGGCACGAGTATGAATATTAATTAAATAATTACAAACTTTGATGTTTGAGGAAAATACAAAACTACACCAATGAAAATCAGTTCTACAAAACTGTTTGGCGGTAAACCTGAAGCACCCTGCCCATCAATTATTGATTAAGGTTGTACATCATTTAACATGCGCTCGTTTTTTGGAGGCTGCTTGTTTTGGTTTGAAATTGTGTTGATCGTTTTTTGTCTGGCCACTAAGCTATCACAGAGGATGAAGTAGTTCCATGACAACTCCACTATCTGAAATACGAAAAAACAATAGCATTATCAGCACTCGCACCGCGGTAACCTCTATAGCATTAAAAACCATCTTGTACTATCGACGAATTAAAGATCGTCGCGAGATTTTCAAGAGCTAAGTTTCGCCTTCAATGCTCCGGCTCTTCACAACTGGAAGGCAAGAGGCCATAGTGCGGTTGGGGCGGGCACGGAAAAAAAAAAATATATTTTAATTATTAAATATTTTAATATTTAAATATAATTGGCCCGCGAAATTATACTTGGCTCCTTGAAAAATCTTAACCCTTTACAGACCAGGTTAGTTCAAGAGAACACCACTATTCCGTTCATACAGGGAAGGTAGTTAACTATTCGTACTCGGTGGAGTTGGAATTGCCTATACGACGAATTGAAGGCGCCGACAAAATCTTATCTCGTAGTGTTCTCATCTATATTTGTGTTTATCTAGAATGATGACTGAATCAATGTGAAACAGATTATAGGAGAAACCCGAGTATACTCGGGCTTGGTCCATAAGGGGTTAAAGGCAAGTCAACGAGATCATAGGATTTACCTTGCGAACAATTTGAAAAGTGAACGAAGATGAAATAATACACGGGAACTTTTCCTCGGAAATTTGCGCGACTTATGATGGTCAAAATAGTCCTCCCGTTTGATGGCTCGTCGCGATAAATTGAATAGGCAGCAAGTCCCACTTGATGATACTGAAAGGAAAACAAATTTCAAGTTGGTCAAAAAATGCATATAGGATGCAGATGGAAAGTTGATATTAACTGATATCGTATTTTCTCAATGGGTCATCAATTTGAGCGCACCGCAAAAATAAAATGGAGTGATGTGCGATTAGTCGATTAGTAATCGATTAATCGATTTAATCGACAGTGAATTAATCGCGATTAAAAATCGATTATTAAATAATCCGATCAATCGTCTAATCGATTTCTTCATCCGATTAATCGGTCGCTTCACGGACCTTTTTTTAGGCCATTTCTAGGTTAAAAAAAAGTCATTTTTCCATTTTCTTCAATATATTAAATTTCTGAAAATCTTAGCACATAATGTCAATCAGGTGCGGCGTAGCCAGGAGTAACACACGATTTTTGTCCCACTCTTTCACTTCGCTTTCCCCGCCCTAAAATCGGCCTTATGTTGGGTCATTCAGCAGCCCTATTAAAATATTAGATAAAGGGTAAATGGCTCGAAGGAAAAAATAAAGTAGAAAAAACAAGAAAAATAAGGTTTTTAGGACTTAGAACAAATCTTAAAATAATAGATTAATAATATATTAGATCGATTACTATCGGCCGATCATCGGCACACATCGATTGTTAAATTTCGATTATTCGATTAATCGATAAATCAACTAATCGAACATCACTAGTCGGACAAAAAAAATTGATGTCAGAATTAATAATAAAATCAGTAACTTTAAAAGTTGTGACCGGCTGACCCTAATAAAAATCTCAAGGGTCTTTTCGTCTTTGGTCTTTCGTGTCCCATTACTCTCGGTAACGCATCTAGGCATCACAAGAGAGTAAGAGAGATAGACTGGAACGCTGAACGCACTTTCTTATCGGATGATGCCATCACTTTTACCCATTTTATAAGAGTGAGAAGTAAACAGTGGGTTGCATTTAGCGTTACTCCTTGTAAGACCGTACGCTTTTTATTTAAGGTGAATCTCCAGCATTAAGTGCTGGTTTCTGCCACTAGAGTGCTACCGTTCGATTAAAGTCTAATTACAGGCCGAAAGTAATTTACTTTTGAGAAAGCGGAATGTCAGTCACTAGATAATCATCTGAAAAGTGTCTCTGCAAAAAATCTCGTTAATAACTTCAAAAATAAGGCTGAAGTACCGAAAAATGAATTATCGCGAATCGATTCTTGTATCGAAATGCGATGTTTCATTTTTTGATACTTTCAGGCTTATTTTTGAAGTTATTGACGAACTTTTTTGCAGAGACACTCTTCAGATGATTTAACTATGACTCTCCGTTTTCTTAAGAATAAATTACTTTCGGCCAGTAATTTGACTTTAATCGAACGGTAGCGCTCTGGTTGTAGAAATCGGCGCTAAACGCTGAAGAATCACCTTAATCACTGTATGTATTTATGTTTGATGTAAAAAAGTAACGGGTACAAAAAAGCTGATATAAATGGTGGTATAAACGCTGGTATGCTGATTATATACTTACCGCTTCTCTGAGGTTTACTATATAGGCGGCAACAAGATTAAATTCCAACAGAAGAGCGGATAAATTGCTTACGATCATTAGTTTGGGGTGGTTCCAGGTTTTCTGAAATCAAATGATTTCATTGCGAAAGTGTTTCAACAGCAGAATTCTCCGTATATTTTTTTACAAAGTTTATCTCTCCAAAAGCTTTTTTTTACGAAAATTGATTTAAGAACAGACCTGTTTATCTCGCGGGGGCTTCTTAACTCCAACAAGGCGGGGAGGGCTTTTAAAACGCCCCCTCTGTTCTTCAGCTTGGACAGCTTTGTTATTATCCTCCTGGAAAATTGTGTAAGACCCTTTCGCCTTTTGTTGGCTTCTGAGCCATCATCCTTTTCCAATGATGCATAGTATGCAGGTAGTGGTGGCTCTTGCAATGTGCCAACAACTGATTATCTCCATTTAAACTTGTGTAAAACAATCGATCTTCAGGAGGTGCAATTATAGCATTCCCTAGATATCGATACTTTTGCAAAGGTTAAAAGGCAAAGAAGCATGGTTGTCAAATTACACGTGCCGCTTCTGCATGCAGGGTTTTGGACCCGGGGAATGAATCAATGTCCGAGGTACGGGTGCGGAAAGAATATCGAAGTTGCGGTCCGGGTCCAGGTCCTGAAGGCTGTACCGGACCCGGGCCCGGACTGGTCCTCATACTTCACTTCTTATTTTACCCCATTTCCCCAGATGATATAAATACTTTGCCGTTTAAGTAATGTTAATGAGAAGACAAGTAAGTGACTGAATCATTAAACAAACAAGAAAAGCGACTTTGAGGTTTTAGCAAAGGCGGCTCGTGCAATTTGGCAACAATGTCATCTCTTTATTTGATTGTATGTAAAACAATCGATTCGAAAGTGAAGCAGACTTCACCAGCAATCGATTGTTAAACATAGATTAAAATGGAGCAAAGACAGTGTTGCCAAATAGCACGAGCCGCCGCTGGGTTTTAGCGATTACCGAGTCGGATGCAGCTGCTATTGCCAGATTTGTTAAGCAGAGAATGGTGCTAAACACATTGATGAACAAAAACGGAGCCATGACTGATTTAACTTTCTTCGAAAGTCTAGAAAAAAGATTGAATGTATTACAATATTACAAAAAATAGGAATCATTAAAAAGCAGCCGGTTTATCCAGTCGCTCTAAAAAGAAAGTTTTAAAAGGGATTGTATTGCCGGCTTTTTTGTTCTTCCTATAACGAAAAAAATAATACCTTCAATTTCTCGGGTATGCAATTCCAAGTCCTAAAATCAGAACATTTTTTTGGGAGCATCCGAGTTGGCCCGCAACGGAATGCGGAATCTCCCAAGTCCCAGGTACTCAATAATTATACCTTTCCATGAGATTTTTATCTATCCACGCGTCATCTGGTGTATCTGGTAATTCATTATCAATAACTTGGATCACTTTAGATTCTGTGAGTAAAGCGCAAACTCTCATTTTCCAATTACTATATTTTTCCCCTTCAAATGGCTTGATGTTCTTCTTAGGTCTGGTTTTGGTATCATCGTAAATTAACGACATAACGTAATTAGAATAACTGGGGCACTGGGCCCATAACCAATAGAAAACAGAGAACTAAAAGATGAAAATATTGATAAATGATCGAGAAAACAATATTTAATGAACATACGCAGAGGCGAAAAACGAGAGGTTAACCCTTGTGAGCCTAAGGTATTTCGGTAACACAAAGGACTAAGGGGGGGGGGGGTATTTTTGTACCCCAAGGATATTTTCATGCAGCACAGTCAGTATCAATAATTTTGAAACTTTAATGGATGGATTATGTACTTAGTACCCTAAGAGAGTAATTTATGTGAAATTTGAGTAAATTTTTGCTATGTTGCCAAATTTACACCTACTTTTAAAAAAAATGTCAAAATAAAAAAAATGGAAAAAATGAAATGAGGTATCATCTTATTTTTCCATTTTTGATAAATTTTCATTTTTTTTTTCAATGATCTGACTTAATATTCTTAATCTACATAAAATTTCCGTCAAATTCACTGTAATAGATGGTTCCAAACTTAAAACTGGCAGGGTCAAAATTTATTGTGAAAATCATGCAAAAAAGGGGTCTGAAATTCTCGATATATTCCAATTTGAGAATCGATGAAAGTTGAGCAATTGGTCAGCAGACCTGAAACCCATCCAAATGGTTCAGGGTGAATCTGAAGGACAGTGATAGAGTTTTGAATGGGGTTACAAGGTTTTAACCCCCCCCCCTCCCCTCCCCATCACCCCTCTCCCCCCGTGTTTAGGACAAATTTAGCCAAAATAACTCATTTTACCCCCAATTTTTTAAGATTTTTCTCTCTACAGAATGGAATAAACTTTATAAGCATCAGGAGAAAATTATTTCCATTATTGTCATGTAAAAAGAACTCATGAGGGCATATTTGATATTTTTATCCTGCATTTTACAGTATCTGATAGTGAGCGTTTGGCGTTAATCGTCCCGACAACGCAACATTATAACGACTAAATGTTTTGATGTGTGATTCGTAATTCTTAGAAAGAAACAACATGATCTTAGCCTAATAGTATTTTTCGGCTTCAGTAATACTCAATAACAGGATAAATTCAGCGAAACGCCACAAAATTCTATGATGTACGCAGCGTTTCAAAACATCAACGCATTTTTACTCCACCAAATTCTCTAATGAAATAGAGAAGAAAAGAAGCTTATAGTCTGAGTAAAATTTAAAAAATTTAATTCAAACTCAATGAATAAAATACAAAACAGAATGTATTAAAATTTAAGTCCAGGAATTACAATAATTTAATAAAACAAATCAGAAAATAAATTTTGACTAAAAAAGTGAACAAATATGACTCAAATTTAATGTACATAATGCACAAGAAACATTACAAACCTCTGAAGTCTAAGAATATGAAAAAAACAAGCACAGCGCTTGAAAACATAAATTTACTAACGCGCCGCAAAAGTCCAGGAGTTACAATAATCTAATGAAACAAAACAGAAAATAAATTGTGACAAAAAAAGTGAACAAATATAACTCAAATTTAACGTATATAATGCACAAGAAACATTATAAACCTCGAAGGTCTAAGAATATGAAAAAACAAGCACAGCGCTTGAAAACATAAATTTACTAACGCACCGCCAAATTCTTAATTGGAGCAAAAAAACATCTTACGCAAAAAAATATGAATCGAACTTATTACATAAAATGTAATAATTTATGTAAATAACATCAAATTAAGGTAGACACTTTTACCAGTAATTGAAAAAAATCTTAGGAAAGACTAGATAAAATTATAAAATGAACAAATTGAAAAAAGAATCATAAAAAGTAAGTAGTAAAAGTAAATGGTAGTTCAGATCAATCATAGGAACAATATCTTTAATTTTTGAACACAAATGGACTTAGATTATTGACATTAGGTACCATCGCCTTGGTTTCCATTGGCTTCATCTACATCATCACCTGCAATGCACGGATCACATCTAACAAGTTTTGTTAAATGTTCGTTACAAGCAAATCGGTTGCACGTTTCACATCTTACGCGAGTCTTCTTATCGATATTCCTGGGACAAGCAAAGCACCTTCCACGATCAGATGCACTGGGCGCGCGAACTCTTTGAAGCTCTTCTTTTGTTTTGATTGTGGGATCAATAAGCTTCATACATGAAACAGTTCTTGAAGATAATCCGGTCAAGGAGGCTGCGCGCAATTTAACATGGAGTTGGATCAAAGCTTTTCCAAGACTCAGAAGATATTCTCTTCTACGGTCTTTTTTATTCAAATCAGGATGCTTCAGAAACCAGATTGTACTAGCATTGACGGATGCTAGATCAAGCAAATTATAGAAGAGAGTTAGGGGCCATCGGAGCGAACGCCTTTTACAAGAATACTTCTTCGCAAGCTGATCAGTTGTATCAACGCCACCTTTAGTTCGATTATAATGCAGAATAATTTCAGGTTTACGCATACCATCTTCAGCAGCACACTTTTTGTCATGATGCTCGGTTGAAAGAAGGATGACCGCCTTGTTCTTTTTTGGTACATAGGAGACAAGAGTATGCTGCTTCGTGAAACAGAAAATACTGGACAGTTCTTTTCTAGTTTTGTCAGGCTGTAATTCAGATGGGATTTCTCTTTTGTTTTTTTTTAGAGTGCCACAAAGAGTTATCTTTTTTTCAAGTAATTCATCAGCTAAAGGAATACTGGTGAAAAAATTATCCGCAGTGACACCGTGACCTTCTCCGATATGTTCCGTCAAATCAAGTACAACGCGCTTACCCTGATTTACTTCCGTAGTGTTGTTTATTTTGCCCAAGTAAACTTGACAATTATGCACATAATTTGAATCGGTATCCGCAAGAATCCATATCTTTAGCCCATATTTATCGGGTTTATCTTTATGGTAAACTCGGAAAGGAGCTCTCCCTCGAAATCCTACCAATTGCTCATCAACGCACACATGTGGACTGGGATTCAGCATCATTCGACATTTTTCTGCAAAAATAGAATGAACTTGTCGTATAGCGGCTAACTTATCGTCTAATCTTCTTTCCGCACGGGTGCGATAATCATCAAATCGTATAAAAACAGTCAAAAGTTTGAATCGATCCCTCGACATAGTGCCACTACAGATTGGTCGGGCGTAAACTGGATCCCTGCTCCAGAGCATATTTACAGGTTCTCCGGAAGCATTTAGAGTACCTAAAGTTAGTAAAAGACCTATGTACGCGTAAATCTCCACACTGTTTGTTGGCACCCAAATTTTCTGTTTATCAGGATATTTAGTATTATATTCTTGATAAATCTGGTCTGCTTTTCGATTTGTCTCATCAACTATGATGGCTACTATATCTGCAGTCACAAAAAGTTTAAAACAGTCTTCAATAGTCACTGCCGCCGAACTGTTTTCATTGAGGCCCGGTTTTTTGCGGATAACATTTTCTGGATTTCTACGACGAGTACTTATAAAAGGCTCTGTCATCCAGACCATCCCTGATTTAGAATTTAAACGCTTACCTCTGGTGTGGATCTCTCCATCTCCTATGTCATCATCACTCGCTACGGATCTATTACCTTCATTGCTCGGATCAGCTCCGTCTAAAGGTTGCACCGTTTCATCCCCGACAATTTCTTCAGGTTCATCTTCTATTTCCTCAACCAAGTCTTCTGCTTCAGAACCCTCATCACCTTCTAATTGAAAGTCCGGATCATCAATATCATTATCATGATCATTATCATTATCGCCATCTACTTCATCCAATATACGCAAGACTTCAACATTCGATAAAGCTTGAGTAGCCGCTACTCTCCGGCTTCTGGCTCCATTCATTTTCTAAGACACTCTGCATACAAAAGTAAGGAAAAGCAAACTTAGTAAAAATGAAAACAAAAACAGTTCACAAAATCACTTGTAAATTCTGACTATTTAGTACCTTGCCGGCAAATTATCTGTTTTGTATTTGAGACAGTAAGATCTGCTGAGGATTTTCTCGCAAGAATTTTTCCCTTCAAGACTGTGAAGACAACAAATAAATTTAAAAAATAGTAAAATAGTACTTACATTTCATTCGAAGCAAGAAATAAAACAAAGTTTGTGCATGGTTGCGATGACAGAATGTAAATAAATAAACAAAATTTTAACCTCAAATATTTCACTGCCAAAACAAAGATTACACTGTTATGTATGCAATGATTTGAAGCTAGAGGGCGCTATTGACTCTAATTACTGCTCTGGGGGATTTTCCGGGCCAAATGAACTATGTTCAAACTTAAATTCAAGCTTTATTGTGGAAAATAGAAAAAGTAATAGTTGATAAGAAACAGTCACACTAAGGACGAAGGGGAGGTATATTTGTACCCCAACACTTTCTATAATATCGACAAAAATTCATAAAAATTAATGAAATTTGGTGGACGTGTTCTAAGTATCCTAACTTAAAATGTCATGAAGTCCCAAAAAATTTTGAGCAGTTTTGACAAAATGGCGTAAAAAAACTGGCCTGGGGTACAAATGTACCCCCCCCCCCCTTAGGCTCACAAGGGTTAAGGGAACTTTTTCACAGTTATAAAATATCAATATTGCTTAGTAACATGCAGTGTTGTCATTTACACATTTATTTTTGTTCAATATATCAACAGATGAGTTCTTTTTCAAGTTGGTCCGAGTCAAACCAATAGAAAATAAAATATAAACATGATTTTTAAACATTCCACTTTGGCAACGTCACTTTCATCTCCGTAAGAAATAGGGGCCAAATTCGTCAAAAGCGTTTTTAAGGGCACATTTTGAGTGACTATGTGCCGAGCTCTAAAATCAAGTTAAAGCTCTGTTTTAACCACGGTGCTGTAGGAAATGTTACGCTCTTTTGGCCTAAGCCATAAAAATGTTTGTCCAAGAAATGGGGCACAATTTTGAATGCAGAAAGCCGTTAGACAGGATGCTCCGATTTTCCGTGACTTGTTTTTAAAGAAGGAAACATTATGAGTGAACGAAAAGCCAAACTGAAAACCAATTACATAGATTTATGGATGATTTGATGAGCATTCATTTTAATTCTTATTGCTATTTTTCACGAAAAGTTCATTTTAACAACTAAAATGTCAAAGTACTGAGCAAAGGTCGTTATAATAAAGGTTATATTAAAATTACTGATCGCGCTGGCGATAAGTGGTCTGAAAATCTGAATTCCTTCCGATTCCACAAGTGAGCTGGTCTCTTAGAAATTTTTACCTCCTCCTCTTTTATCTCGGAACGCTGGATTTTAATGAAGAAAATTAACTGTGCTGCAAGCTACCCAAGCATTCACTGACCGGTATATAAGTTGATGATGTATTATACAGTCCTTTAGCTGAACTTTATGCCGCTTTGTCTCTTGATTAATGGGTGTCCTTGGTTCCTTGTGGCTGTCAAACGACATACTATTTGGATCTAATCCATTCGTTAAATCGATATCACTCACATTCAAAGAAATCTGCAGCAAAGAGTTAGTCAGGATAACTATGTGTCCTTGAACCTGAAAAGAAAATTACTTTCAAAATACGTAATTTAAAGCTGTCGGTCATTGTCATAGTTTACGGTTCGTTTTGTTGTAAAAATATACATTAGAGTGGCCACAGAGGTCACACAAGGTCAGGATAACTAACTGACCTTGAAACTGAATAGAAAATTACTTTCAAAATACGTAATTTAGAGCTATATTCGGTCATAGTCATAGTGTACGGTTCGTTTTGTTGTAAAAATATACATTAGAGTGGTCACAGAGGTCACACAAGGTCAGGGTAACTAACTGTCCTTGAACCTGGAAAGAAAATTACTTTCAAAATACGTAATTCAAAGTTAATTGGTCATGGTCATAGTGCACGGTTCGTTTTGTCGTTGTCGAAAGATACATTAGAGTGAACACAAAGGTTGATTGAACGTATAGCCACACTTTGAAAAAAGCAACATCCATGAGCCTGAGAAAAGTGAAGGATTGACAACAAAAAAAAGTTTGCAAAGTAAATAAAAAATACGAAAAGTAGTAGGTTGGCATGGCAGCACTTATCAAGATAGTTTTAATTTAATTCAATCCAATGTTGGTTCTTATGAATTTAATTTCTTTAATTTCGTTTTTTTTTTGGTTTTTTGTTTGTTTTTGTTTGTTTTTGCTATCCAGAAAGGATAATGTGAATGGTTTAACAGTGCAGTCAATTCTGACCAGGGTGGAAAGGACGAGAGGTACACAGCGTAAGCGATTGCCAGCGTCATATGCAGAATGAATTGACAGCAAAAAAAAGTTTGCAAATAAATAAAAACTACGAAAAGTAGTAGGTAGGTGGCAGCACATATCAAGATAGTTTAATTTCATACAAGCCAATTTAATTTAATCCAATATTGGTTCTTATGTATTAGTTTAATTTATTTCGTTTTCTCTTTTATCCAGAAAAGATAATGTGAAGGGTTTAAAAGATCACTCAATTCTGACCAGGGTGGAAAGGACGAGAGGTACAGCGTAAGCGATTGCCAGTGTGATGCAGATACAGCCGCATGGAATGAGTTGTATGTAGTAGATGAGCCAAAAATGAGCCGCTTTGTCCAGACCAAAGGTGACTGTGCCAAATACCAGACGTGCTTGGTCGTAATCGACGTTAGGATAGCAATGGAAAAAATCGTAATAAGGGATCATGCACGAGATGAGAAGCATGGTCACAAGAATGATCATCTGGATCCTCAAGCAAATCTCAGCGTGGTGCCAGCAGCGGCTGATTTCCCTCGATGACACCTCCGGCGAATAATCCAACGAAAACTTCGCCATTTCTGTAGATGCGGGTTTAAATCATGAATGTTATTTAATTTAATATTTAATTTAATCCAAGATCGGTTCTCAAGAATTTATTGTTAGTTTCATTCATTTTGTTTTTTCTTTTATTCAAAAAGGATAATGCAAAGTGTTTAAAAGAGTAATAAATGAACCGAATTTACGAAATATCATCTACACACGTTATCCGAGCCTGGGCGATTTTGAGGTTCGGGAGTGGTCGGGATTTTCCACGGACGCTTATGTCAGTTACCCAGTTTTTTGAGATTTTGAGCCCTTTTCTGATCGAAAATGGATTTTTTTGCTGCACTAAAGTTGTTTCTCTTGATCTCCTAAACAATTTCTAAAAAAAAAAAAAAAAAAAAAAAAAAAAAAAAAAAAAAAAAAAAAAAGGTTTTTTAAGCGTGCCATACGAAGTATATGGCAAGCTTCTTACTCTCGTTTTGCTGTATACAATGTATAATATAATACAGTGGAAGAGGTGCCCTCTGGTGGCCGTGCGTATTTTGGAGATTTCGTTTTCAGGATATGAATCAAAATTTATACTCTGTTCGGGATAAGAAGTCCGATGGGAAGTCAGGTAAAAACGCACTATATTGCAACGCAGCGGTTCCTGTGCCGTCGATTCTCAGCCACTTTCTTCGTTCGCTTGAGACCTGCCTTTCAGACCTTTTTATTTGAAGAGACAATACCGTGAACTGACCAATTATACTGTCCTTTGAACGCCCACTCGAAAATTAAACTTTTGCGGCATTTGCGAATTTTGAATAACCGATTTTAAATTTAAATTCTACTCAACGCGCACAGAAAAATGATACCTAACGACGGTTCAATGTGTAATTTTTCAAAGATTACGGCTTTCAGAAATCACTCAATAAGGAGTGCCAAAATCTTTGGAAAATTACATATTGAACCGCCATCAGGTATCATTTTTCTGTGCGCGTTGAGTAGAATTTAAATTTAAAATGGGTTATTCAAAATTCGCGAATGCCGCAAAAGTTTAATTTTAGAGTGGGTGTTCAAAGGACGGTATAATTGGTCAGTTCACGGTATTGTCTCTTCAAATAAAAGGGTCTGAAAGGAAGGTCTCGTGCGAGCGAACGAAGTGGCTGAGAATCGACGGCACAGGAACCGCTGCGTTGCAATGTAGTGCGTTTTTACCTGACTTCCCATCGGACTTCTTATCCCGAACAGAGTATACATGATCGGGTTATATCGTGTAGTTTCGAGAAATTTTTCAATACGTACAATCAAACACTTAGACACGTTTTTTTTCATTTGGAGTCATTTGATGCCTTTGTTGATTTTATTTTGCACAAAAACGGGGCCCCATTTTCCAAAAAGTCAAGTTCTCGGACTCTGTTATTGACTTCAGTTGTTTTCGATGCACGGCGTTCTCTCTCTCTCTCTCTCACTCTATCTCTGATTTGTCTTCTATGCACACACAGAAAATATACTGAGTTTATACACACACACATAGGTAATTGACCCATGTCAAACAGGTTTTGACACATTTATAACACACCCGATTCTTTCCCGAATCTCGTGAGCATCCCCCCCCCCCCCCACCGCCGTTACATCTCTCAGCCGCAAGGAGCCGCGCCGGCTCGATCAGAAGCCCTGAACGAATTAAATGGGCGAGTTGTTGAACGAGTATTTTGACTCACTCAACTGTTCCAAGAGCAGGTATACAAACACAAAGGATTCGAACGCGGCTCCCGTGAATCGAACGAAACGTCGCTTTGTGCTGTTCGCTCATTTGGAACTGAACGGAATCAATAAGCTATCCTTCCTTCTTCCCACAATACATGACTGGACTATCTTATTCTGCTCTGCTCCCAACGCAACGCAACGAACCGAGCTGTGGTCGAGTGGATTCAATTCACTCGTTCCGAATGCGAACGAATTACTTCCCGCTAGACACACTCTGGTGAATGTGAACAAATTAGTTCTGACGAAATATCGAACGAATTTCCGAACGAATTAGAATGAATTAATTTCACTTATACTCATTACCTGCTTCTTGACTATCCCCTCCCTACCCTTCACCAAAAGTACCCCTGCTGATTGACTTAATATTGTACCGTAGGATCCGATGACGATGTACCTCCGAAGTATCAGTGATACCTTTAGCGGAGGGCACCTCCCAGGGGAGGTACCCCCCCTGAATTTAATACTTCAAATGAGGACCCTCATTTTTCCAAGATGATTGGAAGGAGAATAAAATTCTAAGACTTTTTGACTAAAACCGATAGTCGATATCCTTTTGCGTTTTCGATCAATCGAAGGCCAAAGTTTGCTATGGAACCATTTTCAAAAATTCGTAACTCCCCATTGAATGATCCAATAAACAACAAACAACGTTCAGTCTGAAATGCTTTAAAGAGGAAGCAATTTTCAGAAAAAAAAATGTCTCCTCCAAAAACTTTACTCGAAGGTCGCTTTTAAGCCCCTATTTTTTTAAAATGCCAACATTTTCAGAGGCTGCAAAAAAGGAACGACTTCGAAATTCAGAAAACGCTTAACTATAGATTTCATTAACCGTTTTCCCTGGTCACCGATTCTCACGCGCCCCGAAGGCGGGGGGCGGGAGGAATTTTTCGATCATCAAGAGTTTTGTCCCCCACCCCCACTTCCCGTGGGGGCCCGAAAATGGTTTTCTTTGAAATTAATGGAACCCGCGTGCTTTGGCGTTTTCTGCATTTTGAAGTCGTTTCTTTTCTTTCAACCTCTGAAAATGTTGAAATTTAAAAAAAAAAAAAAAGGTAGAGGCTCAAAAGAACCCTTTTAAGTGAACTTTTTGGAGATGACATATTTTTTTCCGAAAGGTGTTTGCTTTTTAAAGTATCTTAGAAACAAAGTTTTTAAATTTGGATCATTAAACGGGGAGTTAACAATTTTTAAAAGTGGGTCTGCGTCAAACTTTGAACTTCGATATATCGAAAAAAGATATTGACTTCCGGTTTGCGTCAAAAGTCTTGGAATTTTATTATCTTTCCAATCATCTGATTAAAATCGGGGACCCTCATTTGTAGTTTATAGCATTGGATTTAGGGGTGGTACTTCCCCCTGGGAGTCCGCCCCCCCAAGGGTACCCCTTCGAAAGATGTCCCCCTCGAAAAAATCGATGGACTTTTGTTTTTGTTTTTGTTTTGTTTTTTTTTTTTTCAACAAGATTTCACCAGTAAAAAAAATCGATTTTCGATCGAGGAAAGGATCAAAATCTCAAAAAACCGGGTAACTTTCATAAGCGCCCTCGTAAAATCCCGACCACAGTGACCTACCCTCAAAACCTTGCAGATTCCGATTTGTTCTATAGGTGCTTTGTTTTACCCCCTGCCCCGCGGGGAGGGTAAAGTCGTTAAAAAATGTTGGGGGTGCAAGAGCCAAATTTTTACCAATCGTGTGTTAGACCCATTTTTTTCTGAATAGTACTTGCTTTTTTAGGACTATATCAGACTAGTAGCTTTTCTTATTTTAAATCCCGACTTTGCAAACAGGCGGAATAATAATTTTTTGAAAATTGATTAAACTTTTTGCAACCGTTCAACAGTTATCCAGGAGGGGCCGGAGATTCTGGCCTCATTCTATATGCATGTATACATGTCGCAATTCATACATTCTGTTGAAGGGGGGGGAGAAGGGGGACCCTTGACTTGTTAAGGTGGTTCTTCAGCGTTTAGTGCCGATTTCTGCCATTAGAGCGCTGCCGACTGATTAATGTCAATCACAGGCCGAAAGTAATTTCTATTTCAGAAAACGGAATGTCAGTCACTAGATAAGCATCTGATGAACGCACGTCTTTGCAAAATATCTCGGCAATAACTTCAATAATAAGGCTGAAAGTACCAAAAAATGATCGATTCTTGTATCGAAATGCTACATTTCATTTTTTGGTACTTACAGCCTTATTTTTGAAGTTATTGTCGAGATATTTTGCAGAGATGTGCGTTTTTCAGATGCTTATCTAGTAACTGACATTCCGTTTTCTGAAATAGAAATTACTTTCGGCCTGTGATTGACATTAATCAGTCGGCAGTGCTCTAATGGCAGAAATCGGCACTAAACGCTGAAAAACCGCCTTAAGATGATTCCAGGGTCAATTAGTTCCAATCGTGGATACTAGGTATACGTCACGCTGCTCAAAAAGTCAACAGTTTTTGGCTAAAATTGACGAATGCACGCTAAAAACACAAATTTGAGGAACGTCAAGCAGAAACACTCAAAAATAAAGCCGGAAATCATGAAATACGAAACTTCCCATAAGCCTCAATGCGTGCGAGTGAGGTAGATAGACATACTATCACTCGCACTCACTAAACTTGCGGCGAAATTAATTTCATCATTTACAGCTTCAATTCTTAACCAATTTAGCTCGTTATGGGCTCAAAAAATCCATTAAAAAAAAATCGCATGTGCTGACGTTATTGGATTTTGAGTTTTTTCTTTGGTTTCAATTTAAAATGCCAAAAACACGTCTTTTCCGAAAAGCGATTAGTGGCGCTATCCATCGGATTGAAACCTGGAAAAGTTACGCCTTGAATCACCTTAAATGAGTAAACTGAAATTTACGAATAGGAAACAGAGGAATGGTTCGAGTCAACCTTTGATCATGACATTGATATCATATAAATCGCTTGAGCTGGATATGAAGACCAAGACCAGTGAAATGACTGCAACGGCCATCGGAAGCAGGGAAATTGAGACGAAATCGTATTTATTGTCAAGGAGCTGCTTTCTGACTCCGACCATCTCGGCACACGTTGACCAGATGAGCAAACTGTAATTGATCAAACCGAACAGGTGATAGATCCTTCTCTTTCGTTTCGGCCATGATGAATCTGTCCACGGATTGCACGCAAATCCCTCCATTTCCAGTATCCAATAGATACTGTCAATGGGACTCCTGTCATACCTTGACGTCTGCACATCAAACAAAATAATTTTGGAACGATCTTTTAGCGATTATAAACCATGCTATACCTCAACAATACATACTGGGGCTAGTGCAAAGGTCTTAAATGTTGTGTTTTTTTTATAAAGAAAACGGTTGTACTTGATGAGCTGAGAATAATGGTGCCTTTGGTTTTTCCTAAGTTTCCCGGTTTTGGATATGCACACGTGTAAAGTTGTAAAAAATCGTGTGCGTATAATGGCGTCACTAAGCGGAATTCTGATCTAATTCTTCATTGCATAGTGAGACACCGGTGTCACATGCTGATGTAAATGGCCCTATATCAGACATTGTAATGAATATTTTGACCATGGCGTGGCGTGCTATTTGGCAACGTTGCCGTTCGTCCATTTAAACCCATGGAAAAGATCGAATGATTGGGTGTTTGGTGAATACCTTCGCATTCGACCTTTTACACGGGTTTAAATGAACACTGTACAACGTCAGCATCAAACCCGATGCGATTATTTTTACCAAGCTTTCGGCGTTTGTTTTTTGAAAAATCCAAACTTTTTTTTTTTTTCTGTTGAAAATTTTGAATTTTTTTTCTCTTTTCCCGCCATTTCTTATGGTAGCACGTGTAAAAAACTGCCCTATTTTTTTTATTTGCTACTATCACCCATATATTTGGCTACCTTGTGGATTGAAAAATCCAATTTTGGTCGGGAAAAAAAAAAAAATATATATACAGGGTGTGGCAGACCACCCGTCCACTATCTTTACCTCAAAAACGGCCGAAAATTGAGCTTCGGGAGCAAAACTTTCATAGGGCATATCGACCCCAAGGAATCCAATGAAAATATTTTCAGCCCCCCAAAACCACCCCTTGAGGGTTATTTAGGGGGGTGGGTACCCGTATCTCGAAAAAATCAAATAGAAAGGGTCTGTTTTGACATTGGAATCTAATACGGCATAAAAAAATAAAACTTTTTTATCCCCAAGTTTTTTTTCTAAAAACCACCCTTCTTTGAGTTAGGGGGTGGTTTTCAAAAAATTTAGGGGTAATCTTTGATTGACCGCTGTGACCCTTTAAATCATTGGATTTCAAAAAACTAAGAAGTTTCTGAAAGGGCAGACCAAGGACTTTCTTTTGATGTATCACATGCCTATTTTTTGTGAAAAAGGGTACAAGGCCCCCTCACCCCAAAATTTTGGGGCTTCGGGGGGCCCTACGTAAAAATTTTCAAATGTATAGGTATGGCTTGTGATACATCATTTGAAAGGTCTTTCAGAGACGAAAAAAGTGATACCCCCCAAAAGTCGTAAAAACAACCCCCTTCCAAAATGGCGGCCGTTTTAAGGTTAGGGGGCTCAAGGGGGGACCTTCAGAAAAATGATCCAAAATTGAACGATACATGGCTAAACGGGTCTTAAAAAGAGAAAAATAATGGTTCAAACCGCGAGTCAAACCGACTTTTCAATCGGCCGTAACTTCGGATTGAAAGTCGGTTTGACTCGCGGTTTGAACCATTATTTTTCTCTTTTTAAGACCCGTTTAGCCATGTATCGTTCAATTTTGGATCATTTTTCTGAAGGTCCCCCTTGAGCCCCCTAACCTTAAAACGGCCGCCATTTTGGAAGGGGGTTGTTTTTACGACTTTTGGGGGGTATCACTTTTTTCGTCTCTGAAAGACCTTTCAAATGATGTATCACAAGCCATACCTATACATTTGAAAATTTTTACGTAGGGCCCCCGAAGCCCCAAAATTTTGGGGTGAGGGGGCCTTGTACCCTTTTTCACAAAAAATAGGCATGTGATACATCAAAAGAAAGTCCTTGGTCTGCCCTTTCAGAAACTTCTTAGTTTTTTGAAATCCAATGATTTAAAGGGTCACAGCGGTCAATCAAAGATTACCCCTAAATTTTTTGAAAACCACCCCTAACTCAAAGAAGGGTGGTTTTTAGAAAAAAAACTTGGGGATAAAAAAGTTTATTTTTTTATGCCGTATTAGATTCCAATGTCAAAACATACCCTTTCTATTTGATTTTTTCGAGATACG